>JAGFPH010017903.1:0-17000 GCA_018207615.1 Philaenus spumarius | reverse complement strand
TCATTGTTCGATTTTAAAAAATCAACAGGTTGTTCTTCTTCATCTGTGTCTTTTTCCATAGGCTCATCTTCACTGCTCGTTTCCATTTCGCTATTAGAAATATCGCTGTAATGCATTTGTAATTCTGGATCTAAAACTACTTTTTTTATCGATCTTTCGTGTTTGTCAACTTCATTTTTTCTTTTTTTCATTTCTAGAGAAGTCGGGGAAAACAGGTCGTTTTTTAACAAAACTACCGTCTGTTTCTATATTATTATCTTTTCGTTTTATGCCTCTTTGAAATACATTCTTCTCTTCTTCTTCTTCAGAATAATCGCTACCTTTTACAGCTTCTTTTTTCTGCTTTCCAATTTAGTTGCCAACAGTGTTTGTTCATTTAATTTCTTCCAATTTCTTTTTTCCTTTTTTTCATTTTCTATTTTCTGTTTTTCCAATTTAGTCGCCAACAGAGTTTTTTCATTTAATTTCTTCCAATCTCTTTTTTCCTTTTTTTCGTTTTCTAGTTTAGCGGCAATCTTAGTTTGCTCGTTTATTTTTTTCCAATTTTCTTTAGTCTGTTTTTCATAAAACGGCTTCATCAATGGTTCTATAATTGGTCTGATATTTTTTTCAATATGAGTCTCCATTTCGAAAACGCCTTTTTTCAAAGCGCTATGTTTCTCTTTAATTCGTTGTCTCAATTCCTTTATTTCCAATATAATTTTCTGTCGTTTATCTAACTCACTTACGTCTACACTCTCAGCCATCCCAACACTAACTGATAAATTTTTCGATGAACCTATACCTTACTTACAGGTTGATCAATTTTGTTTCACATTCATATACACATAGTTTAGTAACTACTAACAAGGAAATGAAATAAGGAAACAGTACACATTATATTATAAATTACATCATTTATTACAAATTTGCTAATTTACAATCTGGTGATGATTTTTTATAAGAAAACAGTACACATTATAATATAAATTACATCATTTATTACAAATTTGCTAATTTACAATCTGGTGATGATTTTTTATGTTCCAACTTAGGATTGTCATCTACTTGCCAATCTCCTACGGTGACTCCGCAATCAATACAGGTGACATCATCGTCTGATCCAATGTAGTAAAATCCCGTTTGCACCATATCTTCAATATTTGGATATGACTTTGGCCAGTTCAAAAATGATTCCCTCATCATTTTTTCAGTGTTAATAACTTCTAATTTATGCGACGCAAACTGATTCACTTGTTCAGGCACATTTGAACTGAGAGTACAATCTGGATTTGATAGTTTATGTAAAAAATTTATTTGTCTAATTGTTAATTTTGAATCACAACATTGACTCCAGCCACAATTACAACACACTATACTGTCCCACAGTTTTGTACGATAAAACCCTGAATTTATTAAATCATTTTTCGTGCAATTGAATATATTACAACACATGTTTACACGATCCATTCTCTACAACTACTGAATAGAGTTCAAGAGAACATCGCATTTATGAATACAGTAAAAACAGTCTTTTTTCTTTAATTGCAAAGGTATATTATACGCTCTATGATTTTGACAAGGAAAACTGTTTAAAATATCGTAATCTTTTCTTAAATCGATTGGTAATTTATTAAAAATATGTTCCACATTTTCAAAATGATTTACAATAAACTCTTTAGGCAAATATTTAATTAATTCATCTTGCATACCTGTATATCCTTTGGTATAGCATTCTTTTATCGCTAAATTTACTGCTTCTAATCTGTCTGTAATATGTTTTTCCAATTTCCACCATTGCAGTAAAATATGCACATTAGCGTAAGCACAATTTTTAGAACTATGTAAAAATATACATTTTTTGTAAAAATCTCCCCAAAATTGTTTTCTTAAAACACTTAAACTAGGGCATTTTATATCTTCAAAATTTATCACGTTAACATCGAATTCAGTTAACAAGTTCTTTATATATGATTTTTTTTCAGTTCCTTTAACATAAACATTTCCACTAATATGAATATCGCGAAATAAATCCAATAGACTATTGTATGGTCGCATTCCAGAATCCCATTCAAGTCCATGATACTGTTTCTCCAACCATATAACTTGCTTTTGTAAATTTATGTTCAACTGATTGTATTCAAAAGGAGGTTGAAAAAGATGTAATTCGTATATCTGTTCGTCTGTCGATACAAACGCCAGCTCCTTAACAATAAATTCGTTTGCTTCATTTTTGAAACCTTGAAAATCTAAAATAAAATTCATTATACAACTGAACACTTTTTAGTTCCTTCCAAGACTTTTAACGACTGTCGAATGAAACAACACTCGAATAATGCCACCAAATCATTTATGAGGAGTGGGGATGATCAAAGGTTTAACTGATTTAGATCATTGTTTGTTGTTACAGTTAAAAGTATGGATTACAAATTGACTGTTAATACTTCAGGTATCATCTGTTTGCTACGATTATGGGAAGATCCTGTTCCTATAATAAAGGAATACGTTGCTAAAATGGAGAGGTGAATTACTATACAACTTTTATACAAAATACATTATTCATAAAGTAATCGAATTTCCTTATAGATATTTTTTATCATTTCAGAGTTTTATTGGATAGCGTGAACGAAATCAAAATTCACGGACATAATAATATGGATTGGAAAGGCAAAACAATAGAACATACAATATTTTCACCATTTGGTAAGACACATGTAACCTGGCAAAAGGATGAAACTTGCGTTGCTGCTTCTGTTAACACCGCTGACATCACTACCACCACCAACACTACAGAATATATAGATATAAACATATCTCCTGAAGAATATCAAGAGATTGAAGAGATTTTAAATGTAAAAGGTGATAAATAAAACAATACATAGCAATGTCAGTTTATTTAGCCTTTCTCCTCAAAAGGTAATTAAAACAAACAGAAGGTTCGCAAAGTTTATTTAATGTTAACATTTCTTTACTCATTTCATATTCACGATATTGATCTTCGTTATACATTTTAAACAATGGTGTAGTAACACACTTGTCGCACCAATTTTCGCGATTCCATATTATGTCTGTTAACAGGAAATCTCCACCAACACGTTTTTGTATATAATCATATCTCACTTTTTTAATATTGAAATCTTTTTTAAATAAAACAATTTCACTGAAACAATCTCTGCATAATTTTACGAATTTGTTTTCATAATAATAATATTGCAATAGTATGTAATTCTGTTCGTATGCCAATTCTGGTACTTCATCAGGATGATTCATTAGCAACAGAAAATCTTTACTTTTAATTTTATCAAAATCTATGCAGAGATAATTGTAACCTTGTGTATCACATTTTAAACTAAACCATACATTCTTATAAATTGTTTTCAAATATTGTTTTACAGTGAGTGGTAATTCAAGTTTGTCTATATTTTCCAAATTAATAATCTGTGCACACACTTGTCTGCAACACAATTCGAAAAGACTTGAAGTCATAATTGGATGGTTGAAGGTTAAATGATAAGACGCTGAAACAATTAAACAATTTTTTAATATCACAAATTACAATGGCCATAAGCAACAGTATTTATTCCATCATCACATATTACACGCTTATCATCATTTACACTTAATGCTACTTTATTTACACTTACAGTTTGAATACAATGTTTTTTTGATTGAAACATTCTACATTCTTTTCTAATTAACGTGAAATAATTTAAACAATTTTCATAATCGTCAAAGGTAATTTTATTTTTTACAACTGGTTTTGTTATTCCTTTCGCTTTTTTATAAGCGCATATTTCTTCATGATTGTCAATAGTTAAATATAAATACAATTTCGGTCGCAAACCGATAAATTTGAAAATAGGTATGCTGTTACATTCGTCTTTAAATTTACCTAAAACTTTTTTATTGTAAGTAAAATAAGAACTGTGATCAGAAGGATAATCAGAAGTATCAAAATGACTTTTCAAAGTAGAATGAACTATATCTTTATAGATATCGTCTGTAAATATTTCTAAAAAGAAGCTATCAGTGTCAATATACAAAAGGTTCATTTTACTTATATCATATTTTAACCGTAAAACATTATAATAAAAGTCATACATCAATGTTTTGCTTAATTCTAAAACACTAAAACCAATATATATTGGTTTATCAAATTTCACACTTTCTTTTGCACTGCGAACAGCACATAGATTTTCATCGTAAATTATCGACTCTATATAGTTTGGTTTACATACTAGTTTATTTAGTCTTTTTTCTTGATTCACAAGTTCTATTTTGTCTTTTCCTAATATTTTCTATAGTTTTACCAAACATTGCATTGTTTAAAAGTTTATAAAATTCTTTTTCAAAAGTATTTTTTGCTTTTTTCCTTTTGCTAGTATTAAACATAATATAAGGTTCCAACCAAACATCTTGATTGAATTTCAATATCCTATGTATTTTCTTTAAAACTAAACCATTTGCGATAGCTTGTTTTAAATTTACATAATGTACAATATAGTTAGTTTTATTTTCCAAAGTTGTTAACAATTTTTTAAATTTTTCATTAGGCGGACATTTATTTTCCGCTAAAAATGGGAATTCATTGTGATCGTTATGATAAGTATCCGGATATTCTACATCAACTTCAAGTATATAACCTTTTGGACCATCGTTCTCTACTGACATGACATCGAAATTTTCAAAATTTTTTTTCCATTTAAAACCATCTTTAGGCATTGGTTTACACATTGCCCAACCATAAAGGTTGTTACAGTCAATGTACATTAAATAAGAATTGGGTTCGTTTGGATTGTAATGACTTTTTAAATACGGGTTGTTAGCTTTCGCATAACGTTTAACACATAACGTTAGACCACCTCTTATCCCTCTTTCTATAAACAAATATTTATCATAATCAGTAAACAAGTCAAGTTCAATATTCGTAAACTTTAGCATTACATCAAATGTAAAACTTGGTAATGTAAGATAGTGTGCGCAATCCAAATTATAATTATTGATACACAATGCGCGAAAGTTTTCAAATATATCACTTAATAACAGTACATCAATTTTTAGATACAAATCACTATACTCTCCTAATGTTTTACATTTGAAATGATCATACACATTTACTGCAAATGTATAATCTTCATAGCTAATGTCACAATCTTGTATACTATTGTGAAAACAATCTTTTGAGGGCAACTGAATTTCATCAAGTTTGTCCCAAGAACTGGTATATTCATAGGGATATACACCTTTTCTTGTAACAAACGGTAAATCTTCATCTAGAAAGAATTTTTTAGTTTGAAAAAACTGATCAGGTTTTAAGTGACCTGCTAAAGTGCTCAAACTAGTATTTAAAAACCTGAATGTGTCAATAAATCTCAAAACTACGCCATTAGTTGTGTGTTTAGAAAATGAAACATATTTTTCTGTTGAATTCGGTATTATACTGATGTTTTGTGAATCACATCCTAATTGTTTTATAATAAAATGAGAATCGTAATTTGAACTGCCGTGAATGAATATCGGTAAATACTTTTGATTCTGTCTTTTTAAATTACAGTCATTACATAAAATTGATCGAAATTTCCCCGTTAAATGACAATGATCTCGTACGTAAGGATGTAACAATGTAAATGAACGATTACACATTTCACAATTTTTTGCAGTTTTACATTTGTATATTTCTTCTTCAGTAAGTGGTAACATTGATTTTTTAATACTTTTAAACAATTTGCCTATAAAATTTGCTAATTCAATTACATAATCCATAAACTTCTTAGCAGCATCTTTTCCTCTATAAATATAAGGTTCTGTTGGTAATTTTTCAATAATTTCTATTGGTAAAACATTTGTATCAGTTACAATATACACACAAAAACTCATAGGTTCATGCATATCATGAACAAAAGTATATTTTGATAATCTTTCATTTTTAACTTTCAGTAAACATTCAAAATCAGCATAAATTACAATAGGAACTGGAAAGCTATGATGATGATTTTTAAATTTCAAAACTGAACTTGATTCATAATCAGGATCGGGCATAATAGCTCGTATAGGTTTATTTGACCAACATTTTTCTAAATGCTCTTTTAATTTAATTTCTTTATTTTTACCTTTGTAAAATGTAAAACATCTTTTGCATATAGATGCTGCGCCAGTCATTTTATTCAACTGTGCACTAATTAATCTAGAAAAATTACTTATATAACAATAATGTGTAATTTTCTTATCATTCGTCAGCAATAATAAATCAAAATGATTTTCTTTTTCGATATCAGTGACTCTAAGAGGATATACTATGTCTTTTTCAGTAAGACCATAAATATTTACTGAGATGTTTTTGTTATTTTTTTCAAACCTATCTATTTGTGCTATAGGTGTAGGAAAATCGATACCATCAAAGTTAAATTTATTTGCTAATTCAAAATATTTGGAAGTTAATCTAGTGTTAGGTTTATCTTTTACATATCTACTTAAAATCGCCCATTTAAAACAATAGTTATCATCATAGTTTTAAACATTTATCACAGCTTTTTTATATACAATAGAAACTTGAAGAGGTAAAAACGAACTTCCTCTCTAAGGACGATATTTATTGAATCTTAATAAAATGCCGTCGATTGAATAAAGTGCCCAACCTGAACCTTTCCCTTGATACTCAGACTCTTCCTGACAGATTTTTGAAAATGCCATTTCCAAAATATTATCTACATTTGTAGATCTATAAACAATTAAACTTTTAGTTTTAAAGCACCTATCTTGCTTTTCATTTGTAAATGGTTTAACATAAACGCATTCAATATTTAAATTAAATTTTAACGCATCATATTGTTGCACACATGTTTCAATAACGTGTTTTATTTCATTTTTATAATATACTAATAACAAACAGATATCCTTAATATCATGTATATTGTGTTTCAAATAAAATGTTTTAAGATTTCCTTTAAAAGCTTTCTCCAATTCAATAAACTCATTGTATACTTCAATTTTTTCTAATCTTATACGTTTTTTTCGAAAATTTTCATCTGACGAATCTTCAAATTGTCTATTCATTATTTAATCTGAAATACATAAAAAATCATTGTTTCAAAGCCATACTAAATAATATAACGAATATGAACCATTTTTAAAATCCACCGTATGTATTTTTATTATTATTAATTTTTTCGATTTGAACATTTGGAATTTTGGAAAGTTTCTTTCCGACTTTTAATAAAATGTTATCAATTGTCTCAATAACATCTTCAGATTCTGATTCTTCATCTGTCACAAAATAAGCTTTTTTATGAACCTTTGTCCAAAATAGTTTCTCAGGTGTATTTCTTAAATCCTTCATATCCGTTACTTCAATTTTTACTAAAAATGAACCTGTTTCACCCGGAGATTTCATTATTTTCTTTATCTTTTCCGAATTTATTTGCAATAACTGCTTTATAGGTACATCCTTATTTTTTCGTTTTTTATTTGTACCTTTCACGTTAAATAATTTATCAAACTCGTCGCAATCATTATCAGACTCTGATGATTCGTCAGAACTTAATTTTCTTTTACTTAATTTTGATTTTTTCTTTTTTGGTTGTTCTTGCTGTTGTTGCTGCTTATACAAAATAGAACGTATAATTTGAATTATACAATGAGATGCTTGAGGAGAAAATACCTTGTCTTTAATTTCACTAGTGGTTAACAAATTTTGTAAAAACGCAACTAACTCTTTAAAATTAAACTGACTATCTCTAACTGCTAAACATTTCAATTGCAAATTTTCGTCCATACCCACATTGTATTTTAAATATTAACACACATTTTTAAGACTATCATAAATACTTAACATCTCTACGTCCGTTTCATTTACATACGATTTTAAATTGCTCATTACAGACTCCCAGGCGTTAACTGTGTTCAACCCGATTATGCAAAGAGACTCCAACAACCAATAAATATTGAATCTGCTACTTGAAGCAGCTGGTGCAGACGATGCATTATCATTATTTTCAAACTCCATTACTATAAAAAACAAAAACAACAATTACAACCAAAAAAGAAATTGTTTTTTTTACACACCGGTTGAACCAAATCCACTAATATTTCTATCGGTAAAGTCTATTACATCTAATTCTATAATGTCTGGATATTAAATAACTTCGCATATTATTTGCGCTATCTTATCACCTTGTTTTACAGAAAAATCTTGATCGGAATGATTAAATAATATCACACAGACATTTCCTCGATAATCTCTATCAATAACCCCAGCCATCACATCAATGGAATGATTTAAAGCTAAACCAGATCTGGGTGCAATTCTCCCATAACATTGTTCTGGAATAATAATAACTAAGTCGGTTTTAATTAATTGCTTATCATGTTTAGGCACAATATAATCATATGCACTTCTTAAATCTAATCCTGCGGCTTGAACAGATGATTTAAGAGGAGCGAATGCGTTTTTAGTAAGTTTGAAAAATCCTAATTTATTATCCATAATGATTTCTGAAATCATAATTAAGTTAGATGTATTTCAATTAACCACGATAAATATTTTTTCAATACTTAAAATAATTTGCATTCATACATTTACAACTAAACTCACGTAACTATATTTTTGTTAATTCGCAAACAGAATTAAAGAAAACAACAAGACACTTACTGTAAATTATTGAGATGAAAGTTTTTCTTCTAAATCCTAATGTGCGATAGTTAAACTCGAGTCTTCAAAAATGATATTCTGGAATAATAAGAATTAATTTTAATAAGAATTCAAAGTACTTTTTATGTTTCACATAAGTTAACTAACACTAAGATACTTACTGTTGTAACTGTAGAACAGGAGCGAAATAATCACAGAATGATGTTCGTATTCAAAACTCAACAGTATTTATAGACATCTACTAACGTCAATCAAGCGAACCATAACTTTTTATTAACGACCCGTATATTTTTACCAGCCACCCGTAACATTTTCTTAACGAACCAGAACTATTGGCGTCAACACATATACGATTCTTAGAAATCGATAAATTCCAAGAATCTATTCGATACTGACGTCAATCGAACGAACCATAACTTTTTATCAACGACCCGTATATATTACGATTACACGCTCGATCGTGCGTAAAACAATTAGTCACGCTCAATTTGTTATCGCGTCACGGCCAATTTGTTATCTGGTGACCTTTGGTCAAGGGTCAGGTGACCTAAAACAATTAGTCACGCTCAATTTGTTATCGCGTCACGGTCAATTTGTTATCTGGTGACCTTTGGTCAAGGGTCACGTGACCTAAAACAATTAGTCACGCTCAATTAATTTGTTATCTTGACCTTGGGGGGCAAGGGTCAGGTGACCTGGGGTCAAAAGGTCAAGGTTGTACCAGAACTCTTGTTTCTACACTACTTACATATATTAAAATCACAAATTTTATAAATACAGTACAACGAAATAAGTAAGTAGTGTACAAATAATGGTCACAATTTCAAAAATTACTTTCTGTTAAACGTAATTAGTTGTAATGCTTGACCTCAATAAAAGTAATTTCCCTCGACTCGTTCGTGACTTTGTATAGTTTATCTGATATATTTTTAGTAAGGCTGTTGTTCAGACACGTAATGTATTCTTATTCAACTTTAAATGAAAACGCATACTCCACCGGTACAAAACTATGTTTTCACACAAATGATATAACAAATTCTCTAAATCCTTAGAGTTAAAACTTAAGAATGTTTAACTGATTCCTCACCTCAGAACTATTAGAGTAAATTGGGTGATCGTGTAAAATGTTGACCCTCTTACATGAAAATAATTTGTATTGTTAACAATCTTTTAGATATAGTTAAACATTTTCAGCCTTTCAACTCCTAAAAAAAATATTTATTTCTTCTGATAGACTCTGAAACTTTACCCACAGTTACAGCCAAAATTGACGTTTTATCCACTTTAACAGTTTTCCACCCCTTACTACTTAATTTTAAAAAAATAAACAATAACCTTATATATATTTAATGTGAACACAGTCGGTACTTGGTGAAATTCCCACCACTTACCCACTCCCTTAGCCTAGATGTTGTTTTAAGTTATATTGTAATTTTTAGTTTAGTTGTCTGAGGATGCTTAACTGCGAAACAGCTGTTACAATTATATTTGTGTTTTGTGAAATTTATATGTTGTGTTAATCTTTTTTACCTTAGCCTTATATATGATGATTATTTATTTTTAAATAAATAGGTAGGATATTTCAAAACTTTTATATTACTACCTGTCGAACTATTAACAATACAAGTTTCTTCCGAAACAGACAAACAGTTTTTGAGTTACAGTCGGAAAACAACTATTTATTATAAAAATTCATATTAATTAAAAAATAGTTAATATATATACTTAGCTGTTGAATAAAATATCCACTTAAATTTTTAATATTATTTTGATCTTTTTAATAAAATCTTAACATTGTGTATTGTATATCACAGTCCAGTATTTGCTATTTGTGTTCCTCAGATAAGAGTAAAACTTCTACGTTAAAAAAGACAAATGACGGCATTTTCGTAGACGTTTTCACTGGCAACATTTCTTTCTCTTAATGGCAGAGTTTATCTTTAATGGTATTCGATCAGTCAGTTTTTATGAAAGAATTCCTTGTTTAAATCAATGCTCTGTCTTTTAAAAACAAATAAAACACGATGAAGAATATCCCACAACAATAATTTACAATTTCTAACAAATAATATCTAGCAAATAGTAAAAAATTTCAAAAAAATCAGGTGAAGAGAGTAAGCTATCAATTAAAAAGTTTCATCAAACAATCTTACACATTTAGCCTTTTTATAATATCGTATAGGGTTTCTTTAATTTCACTCATAATTTGTCACTTTTGAAATCAGTTTGAACTCCGTCAAAACATTTACGAATAAAATTTGCAGTATATTTATTTTATTATTATAAGACTATACAAATATATAAGATTATTATAAATGAAATTAAAGGCAGCATATTTTGGTATTTATTTATTTGGTACTGTATGTTTTTATTTTGTTTATTTTGTTTTATACGTGTTAATGCATTGTACTATAATTTTCTCATTATTTTGTCATTTTACAGTAATTTATTTATTTATTTTTGTTCGTTCAATTTGTATATGAAACCTAAAGTATATCTGTTTCGTAAGTTTGAAATAAAATAAAAACATAAGAAACATGAAACTTATTTATACTTCGTAGAAATATGAAGTATAGAAAGATAAAAGCAGACTATACAAGTTTTCATACACTCGTATTTCCGAACATCGAAAACATGGTAATGAAAATGATATACAAATATCAAATTGCCATCCCATAAATATAAATTAACTCATATAAACGGAGAATAATAGTCTGACGTATTCCAAACCACAGTCACTGTTGTTGACGTCCACAATTAGTTTTAAACCCACAAATTAGTTAAAGAATGTACATCCGACAACGGAAACAATGACAACACGACCACAGTTTTACCTCATACCACAATTTGTCGTTTCCAATGTTTTACAATACAACAGTTATTAGAATAAACTCCTACGCGTATTTGCTTAGAATATTAAAATACTCTTTATTTGTTCAGTCTCATTTTTTTAAATATAACTTTAAATCAATACGAGGACAATTGGTATTGTTTAATTATTACAACGTTGTATACAATTTAGAAACATTTTTCAATCTAGCAAAATAACAATGCACTACATAACTATAAAATTGTTTTTAACAGCGCCAACAATGCGCTTCTTAAACTACCAATCTCAGAGAAAACTTTAAATGTGGAACCTTCTTGTAAAACCCAAGAAGTTCTTTTAAATAACTTATACTAACGACTCGACCGAGGATTCTTGCTGTAATTCCATTATAATAAATAATTCGACCACGCAGCTGGACCGCTGACGTGAGTTGAGCAAATTTCCAAAATTAAGTTTATATGCCTATGTTTTAGGGTTTCAACCAACAATTTGGGGAATAGGTCTACTCACGAAGGCGTTGAACGCAATATATTAGTGGAATTTGTTTCCTCCTATTGGCCTCGCGAGTTTGCACCACTTGGCTTTGAACCGGGTACTTTATGGTATTTTACGTTTTGGTCGATTTTGGGGGAACCAAGCGAGCTATAAGGTCGCGTAAAAAAACAAAATGTGCAGAATAACATCCTACATTGAAATCCCAAAACGTTTTCTGGGGACCAAGATCGATGCTCATTTGCTACTCCCGACCTTGGGTCTCACCATAAGGGCCACTGCAATAGCTCATTTTTCCTATGGAAATTCGCTAATAATACACTTTTTTGTACCTAAAATCCCCCATCCCTAACTTAACAGTATTATGCAAAACAAAATTACTAGTACGTTATTTAACACGCTAAATCATCTCTTCGATTGTAACAAATTCTCCCTATAAGCCCTAAAAGTAGATCGTCGCATTTTGAAAACTGTTTTTTTTTCTGATTAATTAGTGTCTCTGTAAAAAATTTATCAAGTTAAGCTTATATTTCGCCTCTATAAACCTTAAACAAAACGTAAAGCTTTCATCTGTATCAGGTGAACAGTCAAACATGTTCTAAGCTTTAAATATCAGAAAACTTTGTGAAAACGCCCTACAAAATAAAAATCTTCTAATGTTATAATCAAAATAGATATTGCCAATAATATTACGAAATTGAATATCTGTTAAACAAATATATTACTATATAATTGCCGTTATTGGTATAATTTCTAACAAACTATTAAGTATGCAGTTCTTTATAGGAAAATATTACAATTTTAACAACGTATGTGACGTATGTATGCAGTTCTTTATGTAGGATGCACGTACGTTTCTTTACGTGCATCCTACATAATACCAAACTACATTAAACAAATTCCAATAGATTCTATGGAGAGGCGGTGTTTATTTGGTGGACATATCACCTAAATAACTGAAAAATTACTAAAAAATGCAGAATTACAAACCACAGATATTGTTGTTGACCATCAATGAATTGTAAAGCCTAAAATCTGATAATGAATGAAATAACAGTATATCCGGCCACAAAACAAGTGCATCGTGACTACACAGTTACCCAGAGCTATTCCTAAAACCACAATGTGTCATTTTCAGGTTATTTTAATGTGTGACAAAACAGCTTCATTTTGTTTAAATTTAATTAAATAAATTTATACGAGTATATACATTTATTGTAAATTAATTAAATTTAAATTATTTGTACAATTTCACTACTTTTTCCAGAAGGAATACAAAATTGTGAAACTTAAAATAAGAAGAAACACTTTATTTTCATAAATAATTCGAGCTCAACTCGTTAGAAAAAGTTATTTCTAAAAATAAAAATACAGATCACAATTTTTACAATAAGTTTAATGGCCAAATGGGTTTCAACGACAAAGTCGTCATCTTCAGTTACGTTTCAGCTCTAACTAAATTAAAGTACTTAATAGTTATAATTTAGTTTTAGCTCAAATGTCACTGAAGAGAATTGTAATTTTATGAGAATTATTCTGTTCTGTGTGTTGTAATTTTAGGAAAAAAACTTTATTTTCAATTAAAAAACATAAATATGAAGATTCGTAAAACACATATAAAATATAAAGTTACATAGCAAAAAAGAAACTCATATTTAAAGTAAAAAATTACCTTTTAAATTAATGCTTAGGAATTTTTCATAAAGCCTGATTTAGTAAATTTCTAAATATTGCTCGGCAGACAACAAAATATACTTCCATCCTCTTATTCTGTACCATCTAAAGCGAGCAATGAGGTTTCGATCACATCGTCTAGCAGGCAGTGATTGTGTTTTAACGCAGTGGCCGTCAACCCATCAATGCCACATGCACTCGCTAGAACCAAGTAACAAAATTAATTTAACTTTTCTGTTAACTTTACTATCCAACTCGTTTCAATATAATCCTTCAACTTAAACCAATATTTGTTTCAAAAGGAATCACTTTTTCGATGACCCTATACATTATTTATTAGATTTTTAATGCATGGATTTTATTCGAAAGGTAATATTTTAGCCTTGGCTTATTTATAGTGAATTGAAAATTGCAACTCTAGATTACATTTTAAAATTTACTAAACCTATACATTTTGTTTACAAGATAACACTATTTAAACTATCAAAATAGTAAACGAAAAGGAAATAAAAGTAAATTTTCGACGTGCTTGCAACAGTTATTTTACAAAATCTACAAATGAAACAAAAATACAATAAACGTTTTCTCCAAGATTAATTAAAGTCAAAGTCAATAGCTATGTTTATGTGGCTTTGAAGCACAGAACTGGGTCCCAGTATATTATAATATGTAAGGTGGTGAAGTATACAACTAGGACAAAGTATCGAGTAACATACAACCGTTAATCTGTGTTAAGTTAAAATAGAAGAGATAAATTGCAATAAGGAAGATATTTCTTTGAATTTATCTATGAGTTAATTAATTTGCTTGTGTTTCCAAGGACAAAAAGAAATTGAATATACAGGGTGTCCCCGAACTCTCTGGGCCCGTTTTGTGGTTATATTCCTGCGATCCAGACAAACATATTTCACAATATAAACATGTAATGGGCCTACGGTGATTATTTTGTCGTCTGTCTGTCTGAATGATTTTTTTTACAAAATTCTTAATATTTTTAGAAGTAGAAAAGATAGTGAGCTCAAATTATGTATACCTATTTGATGCGTAACCTGTTTAGAATGCGAAAAATTATAATATCATTTTGAATATTGTCAAAATTGCAGCCTATTATAACTTTTAATGTGAAATAAATAAAACAACGCTAACTTTACAAACAAACAAAAATACAAGCGACAAAAATGTTTGCTTTTTTAATGACAAACACAATGTTTTTTTTATTTTGTCTGTAGCTTAAAGGATAACAAAGATATTGACAAACAAAAGGAAAATGTATTTCTTGGTAGTTGTCAACAATACCCAGAATTACTCTAAAAATAAAATATTTTAATGTTATTATGATCTAAAATAATAATTTATTTCCATTATGTTCCGAGCACTGTCTGAGCTGATTCCACTAGCAAAAAATAATAAAAAAATTCCATATATCCATAGGTCCTGAATTGCATCTTTAGAGAGTTACAGCTGGCGAAAGATTTCACCCGTGTTTCAGATTAGTCACAGAAACGAATCCGTATTGAAATATGTAGGGCTTAGTAATTAAGGTGTAAAATTTAATTTGATTTACGTACAATGAGCAGATAAACTTAATAAAATAGGTCCCAGTTCTGTAACTGCAGTAATTGTTGCAATATTTGACCCCAAAACACCAAATTCGGTCCCAAGATATACTAACAGGAGTCCTATTTTATCAAGTTTATCTTAGGTAAATTAAATTAACCAGAAAAGGGGTCCAGAGAGTTTGGGGACACTCTGTATAGTGTTTTATTTCTAATTATCAGCAAGAATACTTTTTAAATGCTAGCAAAGTTACCTTTCTTGTGATTTCAGACAAGGAAACTTCGGTTTTACTTATAAGAAGTATTTTTTTCTTAGTGTTAGCTCAGCAGGTTTTCCTCTGACTCTTTAGCAAATGGAGTGTGTTGATCTATTATTCCAAAAGCAGACGTGTTTAGAATGAATTTATTCAAAATGTTTTTATTTAGATAATTTATTGTTTATGTTTGTATGGTTGTATATTAACTCATGTATTAATTTTATAACTGTGAAACATATCCGATTAGTTTAATTTCATGTCTTATGAGTTGTGCTTTTATTTTTACTAACTACACTTCCAGGTTTTATTTAAGAATGTCAGTTTTATATTTCTGCGTGTTTTTCTTTAACCTGAGTAGATTGCTTGAGTTATGATGTTTTCATTATTTGTATTGACATTTTAGCGTATTAAAAGTTTATAATTTTATTCAAACCGTGTTTGTGTTATTATTATTACTTTACAAAATATTTTCAGAGTTAAATTTTTCAAAGTATCTGCTTTCCTGGTTAGAGAAAGTAGTTGTATAAAAAATAGTGATGTGAAGAGCTCCTTGAAACTGCTTACAACTCGTTTGTGTTACAAGAGCTATAATCGATATTCCTATTTATTGAGTTGATTGTTTGTTTTTGAAAAATCATATATTTTTGCATCATTTACAATAATTTAGAGAGGAGAAAACAAAATATTTTCAGACTTTATTATTATTATTAATAAACAAAACTGCAAAAACAGAATTTTATAAAGTTTGTCTGTTTTGAAATATTTCTTTTTGAGAGGGGTGAAGGTTTTAAATAAATTATGGTATATCTACGGATTTATAAATAAATAAGGTTTAAATTTCTGTTGTTTGGAGAATAACCTAATATCATATTATTTTCATTTTGGTCTTGCGATCTACTGGTTTATATTCGTTAACATACCTTAATGTCGAAAGTAGACAACTTTATTTTGGTTGTTTCTAAAGTTTACTAATAAACCATAACCAAATGTACATCATTATCTAAAACAACATAGAAAACTGCATGTCATAAACAAAAAATGAACAATGAACATTCTTAAAAACTTTCTTCTCTTCAATACACAAAAAAACCCATCTAAACTCTCTTTTAAATTAGAAAAATAAATGTGTCCCTTAATTGTAACTATGATACAATCTACACAATAGATTTAAGGAAGCCACACGAGGCGAATGGCAGAGGAGATATTATACAGACCTTAGTTGGCCAATAATATTAGAAGAGAAAAGATGAGGCCGCGTGTTTTTGTTTTATCCTTGTGTAAAGCCTGAAGATGAATCCGACCGAGGCGAAACGGGTGTAGCGATCAAAAAAGAAACCTCACCCAAAAGTAAGGCTATATATTTATATAAAGTAGGTAAAATATATGATATAAAGGGGATAGTGTACTTAAGGTGGAAATGTGAGACAAAAATTTCATTTTGAAAACCAAAGTTTAAAATTTCTTGAAGAGAGAGAAATTCTTTTATTTATTTCTAATGAAGTTCTTAGATATATGTTAAGTATTTGTAAAAATATTCAATTTTACTTTTGACATAGAGCATACAA
>JAGFPH010017900.1:6498-17001 GCA_018207615.1 Philaenus spumarius | reverse complement strand
ACAAAACCGACCATTAATGCAATTTAGATTTCACCACCTACACCGTGAAGTGTGTATCCCTCCCATGTAGCAAAGCTAATAAGAAATGTGTTTCCCAATAGGATCAGTATTAATTGGTACAACGGAACAAGATAAATAACGAGAGAAGGTTTCGAGGTAAGGCTAGGAGCACCTTCAGCGTGGGCAACTCGACTCTGTGGGTGTAGAGGCTAAAGTAATACTCGGTTCTCTTCTTTTTCGTTCATCAATGTTTGAGATGTACCTCCCTTGCAAGGTTACTCGGCAATACGGACTGCATTCAACTCCGCAAGATCTCTTGAAGCAAACTTTACAGTTCTGTGTTATCAAGAACTAGCTGACCCGTTCTTCAGGAATAGAAATTTGAGCTTAGTTTTGCCTGTTATGTAAACCATAAGATTTAGCTTAAGGTGGGGTTAACCACACAATGTTGAATAAAATGTAACGTAGTAGATCTTCCAAATAGAATAGATGTTAATGTACGCTTATATATATATATATATATATATATATATATATATATATATATATACTAGCTGACCAGTACGGCTTTGCCCGTGGTGGTTGGTATTTTCAGTCTTTTTAACGTTAATTGTATTCTTTTTAAGTGTTCAGTCAGTGAGTGGTACTATTTGGCTTTTATATATATAGATCTTAAATAATAAAAGCACTATTGTCATAATAATAAAAGATCTGAAATTATGATTTTAGTAACTTTGATCCCCCAAACCCCTCCTAAAATTTCGGTATTTTTCATACCCTTTCTTAGTGAACACCTATGGCCCTAGAGGAAGCTACATACCAAATTTAATTCCAATCCATTCGGTAGTTTTGACCAAATCGTGGTTTAATAACTTTGATCCTCCCAAACCCCCCCTAAAATTTCCAATTTTTTTAAACCCTTTCTTAGCGAGCGCCTATGGCCCTAGAGGAAGCTACATACCAAATTTCATTCCAATCTGTTCGGTAATTTTGGGGAAATCGTGATTTAGTAATTTTTACCCCCCAAACCCCCTAAAATTTCCAATTTTTTAAAACCCTTTTTTAGTGAACACTTATGGCCCTAGTGGAAGCTACATACCAAATTTCATTTCAACCCGTTTGGTAGTTTTTGAGAAATCGTGTTGACTGTGTCAGTGGTATTTCGCTTTTATTGTATATAGATTATCAATGGACACTACAAAAATATATTATAATATTTCCCTTACGTAGCTGATGTAATGCGTTTATTTAATCGCGATCAACGTCAAGTGGAAATATTTGGCAATTACCTCAACAACACACATCCGAAATTAAAGTTCACCAGAGAATTTGAAAACAACCGTAACCTCAATTTACTAGACTTCACTATCTACAAAAATAACAACATCCATTCATACAACATAATATACAGAAAGCCTAGCCAAAGCCAGTTCAGTCCACCCAATGTCCAACAAATTAGCCGTATACCATACCCTAATATACTCTGTACTCAACAATGTTCCCTTGGACACAGAAAACTACCAAATTGAACTGGAACACCATCAAATACTTAGCCCCGGTGAATGGTTATGACACGACAATCATTGATAAATTAAACAATAGAGAAGTAATAAACGCTACCAGATAACTGCCACATACTTTCTCCCAGTTGAAACTTTATACCTTCTCAAGAGTAGCATAGGAGGTAGTTATTTGGAATTGCAAAAATAGGAAAATGTTACCATGGAAAATATTAGATGCATGTAACACACATCCATATTATATTATTATTATTTAAACTATTCGATCGATTTCGAACAAATTTGCACCAAACATGTCAATTAGGCATGTATAGATGCACGAAAAAGGTTTTGAGATTTTTTGAAAACAACCCCATTTTGGCCAAAACCCCCCCAAAAATCAGTTATTATTATTACCTAAACGAGAATTTTTAGAAAGATGCGGTTTATTGCATATGGTAGGGTACATTAAGGGCTAAAAATAAACCAAATTTTATCAAAATCGTTAGAGCCGTTTTTGAGAAATTTTGATTTTTCTAGTTTTTTGGCCATTTTTGGGGGGTAAAGCCCCTTAAAAATCAAAAATTTGTAAAAATGGAAAAAGCGCCTGGAGATATTTCAGAACTACACCTACATACCAAATTTCATCAAACTCGGACCTTTGGTATGGTCTCTAGCTCTGTACACATCCTTACAGACACACAGACACAAGGACAGACATCACCAAAAAAAACACTTTTTTGGGTTCAGGGAGCACCAAAAGAAATAATTCCACTAGAAATAATTTTGGGTTCAGGGAGCACCAACACAGATAATTCCACTAAACATTTTTTTGGGTTCAGGGAGCACCAAAACAGATAATTTCACTAAAAATTCAAATTCTAAACTTTGGACGAAAACAATACTTTCTCCTTATACTACGTATGGATGGAGAAAGTAAAAAGGAAAAGAAGAGCAGTGGACATGGTAAACATTAAGGGTGGCCATTGCCACTATCAGACAACATTAAAACTAATGCTATCAAATACATCATTTTTTACCTGAAAAAAGACTACAACTTTGACAGTAGAGTTCAGTATCATTTTTTGCCCTGTAAAACAGAAAATAGATGTAATTGTTAGACATTAGGCGGTGTTAGAGTGTAAAATACCTTGGGGCTACTTTGGATTGTAGAGTCAGTTTTAATACCATGTCAAGGAATTAAACAGCAAATTATTGACAATATTAAAATACATTTAAGATCAGTTTGTGATTACGAATTATTAAAGATTATTTACTTTGCAAGTTCATTCCAAGTTGAGTTACGGCGTGTTGGTTTGGGGCGGTACATACCTATCCACAATAATGCCCGTCATAGTGTCACAAAAACACATTATCAAATCAATGCTCTTTAGATCAAGAACCGAAAGCTCCGAGACATTATTCAGACAGTTGGGTATATTATCTCTTCGTAGAGTTTATGTCAGGACGGTATTGAAGATGGTATTTATAGACAAAGTGGCTGTGCTCAAATCTTCAATGGTCTCTTCGCGTAGGGAAAAGTTCTGCATTTTACCAAAATCTAGGCTGATTTTTTATCAAAAAAAAAAACCTACTTGTACGATGCACCAAAGTTGTTTAGTTCCATACCATTAGATATACAAAAAATCATGGAACCAAAAAATTTTTGAGAAAAATTGAAAATTGGTTGTTACGGAGTGATAATGTTGAGGACTTGTTCGACTGCTTAATATAATTTATTGAATTAAGGGAAGAAGGCAATTTTATTTACATAATGGGGAGGAGGATTACTCTCGGGTAGAACGAGGATAGGTTAGGGCAGACTCTTGCTCTTATGTTTGTCACAATTTATTGAGGGTAAACCCAAAAATTGGCTTTGCCAACGGGGTTGCTCAATTTCCTGTGTTTTTTTTTAAATTATTATCATTCGGTTGGCATTTCATGTAAAGTATTGTATAACTAGGGGAGACCCATGCGTGCTCCGCACGCCAACCCCCAATGGAACCTTCTAAAAACATATGTTATGTTTATTTTAAAGGGGTTATAATAAAATTAAGATGGTAAATAATGTTAAATGTTAAAACCAAATTATTTCTTATATTTTATAACAGCAGTTAATAATGTTTAAAAGAACCAGCAAGGCTCAGGTCTATACTTTGAAACCCTAATCTAAAATTTAGAAATACAAAAATAATTGCTTTAAATTTTGAAATCAGCTGTTAATGGAAATATTGAAGCTATATTATGTTATTTTATTCAATTGGTTGCTATGGTAATAAATATAAATACATGTGTGTTGTTTTATCATTCTAGGCCTAACCTAAGATTTTTTCCGACTAAATTTACAAATATTGAAACAAAAAAAGGTTTTTATCGAAATGAATTATAGCCTATGTTACTCAGGGATAGTGTATTTTTTTATTAGTAAAACTATTTATTCAACCGGTTCAGTAGTTCCAGAGATTACCCCCTACATACAAACAAACAAACAAACAAAAAACAAACTTTACCTCTTTATAATATTAGTATAGATAAATGTTATATATTAATTAAATTGCATTGAACAATTAAAACACTTATGTATAGTAGGATATAAATAGATACTATGTTACGTATATAATTTTATATAAGTGTTTGTATGTATATATTTGTATATCCGATTGTATTCTTAAAGGGGAAATAAAAAATTCATTCATATTATAACAGTCTTTCCGATAAAATAAAGCAATTAAACATAAAATCCTTTAAAGTCACTATAAAAAAGGAATTGTTGGAGCAATAAGTTTTTTTGATTTGGCCAATTTTATTGACAAAATTTAGACCGGAGCAAAACCAATTTGGAACTGTAGAAGAGAGTGAATTGAACATACAAATTGCAAGTCGTTTTAGTTATTGGTGCATTTGTACGTTTTAAGTTGTTGAATTGGTCCTGTTTGTGTATTTGTTTGTATTGTAGGTTTATACTATTATTGTTTTCGAGTTTATTATTGTACAATTAATGTTTAGGTGTTGTATTTGCTATTGTTGTCAGTATTGTTTGAACTGTATTATAGGACTGAGCTGTTATTATTGTAATGACGTTGCTATGCACAACGTAGCAACAAAATATAACAAAGACATACATTGTCAAATCAAAATAGTTTAAAAAAATCAGGAATACAATATATCGTATAGAACTGGCAACAACCTCAAACCGCTAATAACTTCAATGACCACCACCAACAACAAATATGATAAGACGAGTATATAGAATTATCTGTAACGATTGCCCCAAAAATTACATCGGACAGACAGGACGTATACTATCCAATAAAAAAATTAATGCAAATGATGCCACCAAATACAACTTTGCTGAGCATTTCATAATGAGGATCATTCTTATAAGGACATTAGCTGGCCCGATCCGGCTTTGCACGGATAGAAAAATCAATGTTAAATGCATATTAACAAAAAATAGATTACTGTATATCAATAAATATATTACACTATATATTTCTTACGGGGATTTTTAGTAACTTTGACACCCCCCTCAATCTCTCCTAAAATGTCGAATTTTTTAAACCCTTTCTTAGCGAGCACCTAGCGCCCTAGAGGAAGCTACATACTAAATTTTATTCCAATCCGTTCGGTGGGTTTTTTTAGTAACTTTGACCCCCCAAACCCCCTCTAATTTTTTTTAAACCTTTATTAGAGAGCACCTTGGGCCCTAGAGGAAGCTACATACAAAATTTCATTTCAATATGTTGGGTGGTTTTTTTTTAGTAACTTTGACTCCCCAAAACCTCTCCTAGAATTTCGAATTTTTTAAACAAATTCTTAGCAAGCTTCTAAAAAAATTCACACCAAAATTCATTCCAATCCGTTCAGTAGTTTTAGAGAAATCGTGATTTAGTTACTTTGGTCCCTCTAACCCCCCTCCCCCAATAAAATTTCGATTTTTTTTGAAAACCATTCTTAGTGAGCACCTATGGCCGTAGAGGAAGCTACATACCAAATTTCATTCCAATACGTTCTGTAGTTTTTGAGAAATCGTGATCAGCGAGTCAGTGGATTTGGTTTTTATATATATAGATGAATACCAACATGAAAATCTTGCACAAGGGACATCAATTAAATACTTTAGAGGCCTACCAGACATACAACAATTACAAGAAGAACAAAGGAAATTTATTGAGTGACCAAACACAGTTTCAATCCAACTTAATATCTGACTTGTAGATAAGATGTTTCCACGAATAAATGGCCACCAACTTCCCAAATCTGAAAAAATAATTACTCCTTCAGCTAGAAAAAAGCACCAGAGTGGACGGCCACACACTGTGACATTACATTTAATTAACTTTTCTAAACGTTCGTCTTATTTGTTTGTTGAATGTGTTTTTTATAAACTATGCTTTTAATCAGGGTAACGTGTAAAGAATTTTTAAGTTCTGATGATGCCTGATAAATAGGCGAAACGGCTGCCAACTATTAACTATTTTAAAGATTGCTAAGGCAAGTAATAGATTTAATATATTATCAACTCCTGCAAAAGCGAGTTTACGTCGTACGTACATACTGAAGTACGTACGTGAGTAACATATAATATAACAGCTGATTTCACCCATCATCTATAGCGTAGGGGTTAAGATTACAACTTATTATAATTTCTTGTGAAGTTGATTTTTTGAAATACGAGTCATATAGAACTAATGTACGCTTACAGTACGTTATAAGATTTGCTTTGAGGTTATAAACTGTATATAAATACAACCTTTTATCATCAATGTTATATTCGTTTGTACAAATTTAAAGAAGCCTAAACATGTCTCGTATGTTTTTAAACCTATTCGTTTAACTTAACGTTCCTACATCTTCGCCTAACATATATATATAAACATATTCGAATATTAATTTCTTCACTATAATATTTATAACTTCTAAATCATTTGATCTATCAATATGAAATAAAATGCAATTAAAAGGTAATACTATTATGTTTTTTTACTTTCTCCACCCTATACGTAGTATATGGAGAAAGTATTGTTATCGTCCAAATTTTCGAATTTGAATTTTTAGTGGAATTATCTGGTTTTGGTGCTCCCTGAACCCCCAAAAAATGTTTAGTGGAATTATCTGTGTTGGTGCTCCCTGAACACAAAAATATTTTTAGTGGAATTATTTGTTTTGGTGCTCCCTGAACCCAAAAAAGTGGTTTTTCGGTGATGTCTGTCTGTGTGTCTGTAAGGATGTGTAGAGAGCTGGAGACCATAGCAAAGGACCGATTTTGATGAAATTTGGTATGTACGTGTAGTTCTGGAATATCTCCAGGCGTTTTGTTAATTTTTTCAAATTTTTGATTTTTAAGGGTTTTACCCCCAAAAATGGCCAAAAAACGAGAAAAATATAAATTTCTCAAAAACGACTCTAACGATTTTGATAAAATTTGGCTTATTTGTAGCCCTTAATGTACCCTACCATATGCAAAAAATCGCATCTTTCTAAAAATTCTCGTTTAGGTAATAATAATAATAATAACTGATTTTGGGGGTTTTTGGCCAAAAATGGGGTTGTTTTTCAAAAAATTTCAAAACCTTTTTTCGTGCATCTATACAGGCCTAATTGACATGTTTGGTGCAAATTTGTTTGAAATCGATGGAATAGTTTAAATAATAATATAATATGGATGCGAGTTACATGCATCCAATATTTTCCACGGTAACATTTTCCTACTTTTGCAGTTCTAAATAACCACCTCCTATGCTACTCTTGGGAAGGTATAAAGTTTCATCTGGGAGAAAGTATTTGGCAGTTATCTGGTACCGTTTATTAAATATTTAATAGGTATATAATAATTTTTGTACAAATAGGCATACAGTTTATAATCTATATATTAATAGGCAAGCACAAAACTTGTCCTTTTTTCTCAGCTTGTGTGCATCGTAGGAGAAATTCGCGCATACCGTTAGAAAGGTAGTGTCCTGTAGATGAGCAGAATCCCATTATAATTTACATCGGTCCTCAGGGATACGCCCCAGTAGCCCTCAAAGTTTCAATGTTAATCTTATGGAAGGTCAATCTTAAGGAAGAAGAAGAAAGATTTCTTTTGATTTTATCAGGGGCACAAAAAACAGCTGTTCGTATGAAAAGCTTAAAACAGCTGATTTTGATCAACAGCTGATTTTGATCAACAACTGATTTGGATCAAAAACTGAATATAATTTTAGGTTAGGTAAATCAAGCAATAGCAATAGCGAAGCATTGCCGGGTCCACTAGTCCTTATAATTGTACACTCTTCTACCGAGTTAAAAATCCCCGTTAGGATAGTTAGGTTAGGCCTAGATCAAGTCTGTTGTTTTTTAATAGTATTTTTTTTAAATTATGTACTTGTGGTGTATCTAATTAACCTTTCTGTGATTTTTCACGGGGCTTACTAATAGCAATCGGTTACGGCTATACCCTACATTAATACTTAAAATTGTAACCTGTAAAGTTCTTAATCAAAAGAAACAAATTCAAAACCGATTTTGCCAATCGAACAATGTAATGTACGTTGTGGCTCATTTACAAGCTGTATAATATCGACCACGCAGCTGGACCGAATTATTATATATATTCAAAATTAAATTTATATATGTTTTTGGGTTTCAAACAACTATTTGGGAAATTGATCTACTCAAGAGGGTGCTGCCAGCATGTACCAAATACATTGCCATCGGTCACCACGGTAAAAGCGGTGGATTTAATTCTGGTACTTTTACGGTATTTTACGTTTTGATTGCTTTTGGGGGGAACCAGATGGGCTATAACGTCGCGTAAAAAAACAAAATGTGCAGAATTATTTCATATGTTTAAAGAAAACTTAAAAAAAAATAATAATTCTAGTACGAAAAATCTAAAAATTGTTTTACTTCCGGTCAATTTTTTTGGCTTACGAACTTGTCCAAACGAATTAGAAACCCAATGTGTGTACCAAATTTGGACCAAATCGGACGTAAAATGCGTCCGTTAGAGTGAGCACACATATATACATGTTACTTCCGGTCACAAATTTGATCTACTTCCGGTCAATTTTTTTTTGGCTAACAAACTCGTCCAAGCGACTTAGAAAACCAACCTGTGTACCAAATTTGGACCAAATCGGAAGTAAAATGCGACCGTTTAAAGTGCGCACACATATATACATAAAGTTACTTCCGGTCAAAAATTTGGTCTACTTCCAGTAAATTTTTTTGGCTAACCTACCAGTTCAAGCTACATAGAAATAAAATGTGTGTACCAAATTTGGACCAAATGGGACGTAAAATTCGACCGTTAAAGTGCGCACACATATATACATAAAGTTACTTCCGGTCAAAAATTTGGTCTACTTCCAGTAAATTTTTTTGGCTAACCTACCAGTTCAAGCTTCTTAGAAATAAAATGTGTGTACCAAATTTGGACCAAATCGGACGTAAAATGCGTCCGATAGAGTGCGCGCGCACACATATATACATAAATATATATGATTTTTAATGACACCCCAAAACGTGTTCTGGGGACCATGATCGGTGCTCATTTGCTACTCCCGAAATTGGGTCTTACCATAAGGGCCACTGCAATAGCTCTTTTTCCTATGGAAATTCGCTAATAACATGAAAGCTGTATTTTACAAAAATCCCTACACATACGTCGTTTTTACTGACGTCGAAGAACACTTATGCCAAATTTGAAAACATTTAAACAATGCGTTGGGTGTAATCGCTTAACAAACAGACAGACGGTTTTAAAACAATAAGATTGGTAGCGTAATAACCTTAATGCTATCCCAAATAACAAATTCAAAACTCGTAGTGTTTGTACGCAAGTCACTGATGATTAAAAAGAGAAATATGGCCGTCTGTGCCTTTTTGTGTAATTCAAGTAGTTTACAAGACGCGTTTCGGAACTTGTTCCATCTTCAGATTTTCGTTCAAAAAAGCAACGCTGTTGGAACAAAATTAGCCATTCCACCATACCGTCGGACAACAAACAGTCAGACACATCAATACGACTAGTGTTCGTCAACGCTGGACACAACAAAGTGTGTAGACCGTCGTGTTGGGAACAAAGTGAAACAAGTATTTCCTTGTCGAGCGGAATCACAGCCTTTGTTTCGACTCTGTTGACACGACCGAGTGACAAAATGAGGAGCATTAACTTTCTGAAAATCAGATCCCCGGCTAACATGTTGTAATGAGCGGCAACGGGCAGACAGACCGATCTCCGGATAAGATTGTTTTATGAGCCCCGTTCAACGGGCGCCAGGATCGTGTCCCATAAATTTTGTCATTTTAACACTTGTAACATTCTTATGTAAATCGGCCAACGTTTTAACGAGACTGCCAAGGCGCCAACGCTAAGCCTCGGTCGCAGTCATTGACGAGTCGGTTATGAATGGGCGGAACCGATGCTGTCGCTGTTGCGCAGGACGGGAGGCGAGAAACGAAAAAGGCTCGAAATCGTGACTTGGCATACATTTAGGAGTAATAAGTATTTGTAGGGGTTAATTAATAGATGATAAAATGTTTGGAGAGGAAAATGAAACACTCGCCCGGTGATGTAATCATAGTGACAATACAGGCGCACCACGTCCAACAAATTTGTATACATGTTTATATAGCAGATTATAATGCTTTCTTGTTGCTGTGGGTAAATCAGATTTTACCGTCTACGCGTTTCCCATGCATTTTGTGAAACGCTCCAAATGTGAAACATTCCTAATGTGAAACCTTCCTAATGTTAAACCCTCCTAATGTGAAACGCTCCTAGTGTGAAACGATCCTAAATTGAAACGCTCTTAAAGTGAAACGCTCTTAAAACGAAACACTCTTAAAGTGAAACGCTCCTAATGTGAAACCCTCTTAAAGTGAAACGCTCCTAAAGTGCAACGCTCTTAATGTGAAACGATCCTAAATTGAAACGCTCCTAAAGTGAAACGCTTCTAATGTGAAACGCTCCTAATGTGAAACGCTCCTAAATTGTAACGCTCCTAATATGAAACGC
>JAGFPH010017899.1:0-10366 GCA_018207615.1 Philaenus spumarius | reverse complement strand
TTCATTTTCGAAAATGAAACGCATTATTGTTAACCCAGCATTTAATAGCTACCATCTGATGTTGTGTGCTAAGTTTCACGTCATTTCTCTAAACCTCATAATCTTAATTTTCATTATGTACCACAATCAATTATTTAAAAGTTAAATTTCATTATTTTGCATAGCTAACCTAGTACATTACTTAATTCATAGATCAAATTTAACACTCCTGGCCAATCAGAACGTGATACTTAAAACATCATTACAATTTCAAATTGAATTAGTTTAGTAGTATTTGGGCTAGATCGTTACTATCAAAAAACCAGTAAATTAATAACATACAATATTTACTACAAAATTAATAAATATACTTACTTAAATAAATATAAAACAGCTTATCTTGTTCCTACTATTTAGTTGTCTTAAATCTATACTACTTAACTACCAGATATTATACCTATACTATATAGATACAACTTAACTATTGTAAACTATGCAGTATTGAAAACTCTTTTTTATACAATTTGGTACGAGAAACTCGTTTTTGCAGGTCCACAAAAAAAATAAAAACGGGTGTCTTTAGAAAATTTGTTAAAGGATAATAAAAGACTAAGTTAAAAAAAGGCAATGATTAAAATATAGGTTAATTTATTACTATTTAAAATACAAAGCTGAATGTTGTTTTAATAATCAGCTGTTTAATGCAACAACAGAGCTACATAATAAAACACAAGAGTAAAGGAATATTTAAAAAATGTAATCACTATCCAGGACTACAATTTGTGTAGCAGCGAAAAAATCAGAACAAATAAGAAAGTTTAGTTTGTGCCATTTTCTCCAATGGTTTGTATACGCCCATTTTCCATAACTCCTTTCAGGATTTTGATGCTATTTTGGCTCTGTACTTTAGCCAGAGGAGTGCTGCTATGCTGTACACATGTGTATTTATACAATTGTATAACTGAAAATAATGTTTTAAGCTTTGAACAAGGTATAGATAGCGCACGCATTACTAACACTCTGCAGTTTATACTTTTAAATTTATACGAAACCCGTAATTATTAGACGTAGTATGATCTGGGTGTAATTTGCATAGTAATAAAAATCATAGATAGAGGTCTCGCGTTTTAAATAATTCCTTTAGAATACATATTTAAACTGTTCGAGTTGATCCCTGAAAACCAACTTTAACAGCTTAGGTTTTAAAAATTGTAATGTACCCTTACCTGAATTTTTAAAAGAAGACTCATATTTTTGGTTAGACATGTTTTGAATTTATATTTTGTGTGTAAACAAATTGTCATTCAATGTATTAAATACTGGTACATAGGAGCAATAATAAAAACACATATTTTATTGACACTTCTTTGCGAATTTTGGGAATATTACTAAATGTTTTATAGATAACAAATTATGTCTACGTAAACCAATAAATCACTC
Source organism: Philaenus spumarius (assembly GCA_018207615.1). Taxonomy (NCBI): domain Eukaryota; kingdom Metazoa; phylum Arthropoda; class Insecta; order Hemiptera; family Aphrophoridae; genus Philaenus; species Philaenus spumarius. The sequence goes on along the minus strand of JAGFPH010017899.1, from coordinate 8,947 downwards.
AAACATTTGTCAGACAACAAAACTAAGGCTGGCCAGAAACCCCTTTGCAGCTGCAGTTGAAAGAGCCTAAGTAGTAATGGTACGTGAAATATTGAGAATAAAATTTATAGGGGAAAGAGCAAAGTTGAAAGTTATTTTCTATTATTCCCTCTCGAAGTATTATTTCACAACGTGTTTGTTCTTTGTGGCGTGAATAAGATAATGTATTCAATCGATTTCTATCATATTTGAGAATATCGCACTTTGCGCTTTCGCTGGAGTTACAATCAAAATCTTACTTTGCGGTATTCTCCTTTTATGGTTCGACTTTATTGCAACAAGTCTGGCTCGCTACTCGCAGTTAACACATTGTTGTAGTTTTAATATGCAGGCTTTCTGAAAATCTTAATAACGTAAAACAATTCAAAATACAATTTGAAACTTTCAGGTTTGAGATATCAGTACTTCGATTTTTAATAAAGATGTAAATTTTAACCTTTTTGGAAGAACGCTATATTTTTAAATTATAACTCAAATTGAGTTACGATTCTTTTAAAATACCTTGTTTGGACGAGAAAACTACAAAAAATAATGGCAAAAAATGGTGCACCTAATTTTCTTATAACTCCCATTTGGTTTTTAGATTTGGGTTCAACGAATTATGTTTATCGTTTTACTTTAACTTTTCAATGTCGGTGGCCTAAATAAAACTAAAATTATTAAATTGTCGCCGAGAGGTATTAGGATTTTGTTGTCGTTGTATATTGTTACATTGAATTACACTATGAAAAAATTTGGATTTATATGACAGTGAGTTGTAACATGGCCCAGGTTTAGATACGTTTTTATTATTAACCATGCCTCTGTCTTTGGTTCCACGTTCACTCTACACTGGATTCCACGTTCACCGTGCAGTACAGAGTGCCTATAAGCCATATCAATACGACAGTCTCAGCTGTACCAGTCAACAAAAAAAAAAAAAACATCAATTCCCATGCAACGCTCGGTCAGTTGACGCAACCCGCATTACAATAAACGTGATGTTCGCTGTAATGGTAGTAGCACGTCTATTCTCCCGTAAGACCTGTACTGCACGGTGGACGTGGAATCGAGTGTAGTTCTTTCAATTACTGTTGGTATTTTAAATTATATTTGTTTTAAATGACTTTGGCAAAATTTACTTTATCAGTAACATATTCACAACAACGAAACCTAATGGAGCAAGTGTAATTCTATGTTTACGTTAGAAACTTGCAGTTTCCTAAAATATCACATATATCAAACGATTTACACGGCTTCAAAGGCTCTCATAATATTACATAAAAAAAGTTTCGTAATTTGCAACTAAATTATATTAAATGATGATATACGATTTGTCACAATTGATTTAACAAAAAAGCTCATGTTGCCTTTTAATCTTATAAAATCAACAATACATTCTCGCACGTGACATCACATTACTTTAACGCGCTTTACGTGACTTGTGAAGGGAGATGCCGCAATGCGCTGTCTGATTGGGAACGTTAAGCAACAATCTGATTCATTAACATCGTCGTTGGATAAATGAATGAACCCCTTCAAATTGTTTCTCGGAAAATACCTCTTGAGTAATACTCTAACCTCCCCTCCCCAAACGTTTAAAACTTTTATCTTAATTATTAAATTTCTTAGAATATAGTATATTTTTCATTGTATAAAATAAATTTATTGCAATTAGGAACTAACGGTGTTTATTAATTAAATTTGTGTAATAAAACAAACAAAAAAGTTAGTAAGAAAGTTACGTTAGTGTATGTGATTATAATGACGGACTTTTTATTCGCTATTTCTCATGATTTTATGCAATGGTTTCATTTGATGCACTTTTTTTCCTAATTTAGTCCTTACCTAATCACGTTTAATTAATTGGAAAATTTAATCTCAAATAATAGACTGAGTATGAAAACAGCTGTAAAATTGTACTACTTCAGATGTGAATTATCTAATTAAATTACAAGTGAAAAACACGGATATCTGGAGTGATCAGTGTAGCTCAGTTGGTACCACGGAATAGTAAAGGTCCTGGGTTCAAATCCCAATCTTGGTCCATGTTTTTTCACTTGTAATTTAATTAAATTATCCTTGCTGAGGAAGCGTGTAAGCAGGTTAATTATTATAAGTTAAAAATAATAGTAAGTTATCTCAAGCAGTGATTGATTTCTACCTTTCCTATTTCCTCAGAGACCATAGATTCAAGCTCCAGACTTAAAACGTTTCCTTGATTAGATATGTATCAGGATGAAATAGGACTGGTGACAATTCCAGATGAACATATGAGTGAGTTGAGGAATTCTCCCCTACTCCAATATTAATTACGACGGAACTGCGTTGCTTAGGTCAGCATAGGACGGACATCACAAAGCAACTAAGAAATAATATGAGAAAAAGCGAAGGTTAAAGCCTCTTTCCTCGAAGTAATATCAATGACTACATATATCAATAAGACGAACAGTTTAAATGGGTAGGATTCAGACCAGAAAAGTAGGTATAAAAATGAGTTTGAGATCAGTCGCTCTCAGGGCGCGTTTTGCCGGCCGTGTGTGGGACAAGGAAGAAAAGAGGAGGACAGACAGAGATGTCCGACTGTCATGTGACTGTGATCGTAGAATCCTAGCGGCCGATGGCGCAAACACACTTTTATTCCTGCTTTCCTGGTCTGAATTTTTTTTTTTTTTTTTGCTTTCCTGGTTGGAACTTTTTGTCTTATTGATATGTAGTCATTGGTAATGTCTAATTACCTAAATGGTGGTCCCGGTAGAATATATGGGCTTTATTGTTTTCAATTGGTGTGCCATATTATCAGGAATTATTCCTGATTACTATGCAAGATTTTCGTCTTAAACGGACATGGTATATTTTTAAACACGAATTTCAAATGAAACAATAAATTATTTAAACATTCACGTTCTTTCCTCTAGAGGAGTACTGAATGGAAAGTCATGGCTCTATTCTAGAATGCCTTTTTACTAAAATCACTCTTACAACCAATTATCCACGTTTAGGGACGTTATCACTTTACTTTAAGTAGCGACAATTTACAGCCTTCTAAACACATACATAATATTGTATGAAACGTTTAACTGTACTGGTTTATTAAAGTACAATAATTATTATCTTTCGTCGTAAAACTAATAAAAATACTGTCAAGTATAGCTTTGTAAACTATGTCTAAGGGTGGAATTTCTTTCTATTCTAACAATCTCGGAGATGTGTACTAAAGCAGAGCACACAACTGATTACGAGGGATTTCCCACCCCTTCCACCCACTCTCAGCTCCGTTCCGACTACCTCATCCATTATATTGTAAATGCCTGCTATGACTGCTATTCAACTGCAGTTTACATTTGAAAAGTACTTGTATATTATAAATGAAAGTAAATAAATTGTGATTTGACGTTTATGGCAATATATACCATATTGCTTATACTAATTGTAAACAATAAGCAAATTGATAATGAAGAAAAGACGTTTTACAGTCAACGCCACCATGAGTGACGGCTACAGTTACAAACTTATGACTATATAACTATTTAACAATTCTTTGCCGTACAATCTTTTTAATCCTACCATATTGTGCTTTTAAGAGCTAAAAATGTTGTCACTTGTAAACCCCCCCCCCCCATCTGTAAAAATTAATTATAACAATTAATTGTTATTAGCCAGAATTTTGAAGTCATTAATTAAACGATTTTTTAAATAAAACATTAATGAAATAAAACGTTCTGCAAAAAAATGCAAATCGGAGGGAAAACTTTTTGTATACAGGGTGTAACAGACCACCCTTTTAGTAAGTAAAGTTCAACAAAATCCCTTCTATTTCGCACGTAGAAAATTTGAGCGAAATACTTTTTTCAAATGCCGCTATCCCAAAAAATCTAAATCGTGATTTGAAGAAATTTCAAATGTAAACACTCTAAGCGTTACATAGTTTCAAAATATATTTTAGAAGTATCGATTTGGTCACGTGCCATGATATTTTGGTCTGTCTTTTTATTTACTAGGTACTGCCAATAAACGTTTTTATTCCCAGTAACCATCATTTCATCAAACAATGCTAATGCACAGATTTCCAACATTGACAAAAGTGGAATTTCGAAGAAATGAAAGCACTCATATTTAACAAAATTAAATTAAATCAAAGGGAGTCTAAAGATGGCCATATGTCTATTTCTTCATTAGTATAAAGTTTTAAAGCAAATAATCGCTTAATTTTTAAGTTTGTGTACGCTGTTTGTTTTTTATTTTAAACTAGTGAACCCGGCAATGCTTCGCTATTGCTTTATTTTATTATAAACATCTGTGCTTAGATTAAATTAACAAATTTCTTAGTTTCGTAAATTGAGATATTTCTTTAAATCTGAATTTAGTGAGTGTATGGAAAAAGTAATTTTAAAGTGACTTGTGGTTAAAATAACATTATTATGATCAGGGCTGGCGGTCGCACAAGTATTAAACATATGGATGTTTAATGTTAATGCAATGTTTTGACGACTCGTGTAAGTGATAATTCTAACACCTGATGATGAATGGGAAATTCATCCGAAACCGCCGTAGTATTTTAACGCATAGTTGATGGACATATAAAAGGTAATATTTTATTAACCTATTTTTATAAATTCAGTGATTCGGGGACCTTTCCACAATGAAATATGTAAGCCACAATAAATATGTAATCATACACCCAAGGCCTCGCTAACATCGCCAAATTATGATAAATTAACAGACAACACTATACGCAGCGCGAAGGTTTTCTACAACTGAGAAGTGTCGCAAAGTCAAACGGTAAAAACGACGGGGAAGTGAGACGCCTACTCCCTATGGAGTAGCAATGCTCTACTGTTTTCCTCTACACGCGTTACACTAGACAAACATTAGTTTAGAATTTGTTCAGAATTGTTGTTGGTTGTTCACACGCATGCCTGCAATTTCAAATATACTTTATTTCCAATAAAAACAAAATGCACTTTTGTTAGTTTCTGTTTAATAAACAGAGCACGTTCCTTTCACGCTCAACAGTTGTTCCTAGCTTTCAAATGAACTTCAATTACATGTTTCCAATGCGGGATATCGCGTTTTGTTCAAATAACTTTTGTACTTCTATTCCAAGTAAAGCCTTATACATTCATTAAAAATAATGTATAATATCTAGGCAATATGTACATTCTCTAGGAAATGTGATTTCTTTTATGTATTCTGTACATTCTGTTGGCAATAAATGTACATTTTCTAAACATATCTACATTCGCTAGTAATTGTGTACTTTCATTAGGAATTGTGTATAATAGCTAAGAATTCTGAACATGATAGGAATTGTGTATACGTTAGGCAGTTGTAAGCCATACTTGTTTTTGAGAACTTGTAAATTTATATGTAGTATTACTCTTATTTTATCAATTTTAAATTTTATTTCGAACATCTAGTATGAATTTGTGTTACACGGTTAATTGGTTAATACATTTTCAAGAACGTATTTGATGACATTTTCTTAAAAGTTAACTGTAAATGTTAAATGGTGATCAGTTGGTAGAAAAACATTAAAACTGTGAGGCTGAAATGCCAGTTTCGATAACTAGAATAAAGCAGAAAATAGCCCATGGTCAAGGTGTCATCATCAGTTATTTTTTAATAAAAAAAATAACATTTTTTGAAAGGCCTACTATTTTATTTTTAAGGTCACCAATTTTTAATTTAACCTCCCTGTAAGAGCTTCTTGTTGCTATTAAAAAGCAAATATTGAAAAAAGTAAATATTTCTGGCTTTCTGGTAATCTTTTTTATTAGGGGAATATAAAGCAAAGATAATTTTAAGTGATGTTACGTGTTACTTGTTTAATGTGCATATTTATGCTGTGGTGTGTTTTTTTTAATTTTAACTGTATTTTACACCGTATGTGCCTCAGGAATAATAAAAATGTACAGTGCTGTACTAAATAAATAAAACTGAACTTTGAAAAGAACTCTAACAAATTAATGGTTTTATCAACAAACTTGACGCTGTAATATTGCTGACAGTGTGGTATCGTACGTACTGATTTGTATTCAAGAGCAACTTGATCATGTGTCGCTAGAAGTGCCATTTAGACATTAATGTCTCGTGTGTCGTTGCAAGGAACTGTCATTTAGACACTAATGTCTTACTGATCTGCTGTCAGACTGCCTGTCTTGTCTATTTCATTTATAATCAACGACTTGTGACTTTATACAAAACGAAAATCAATTATAAAAATAGTATGTTTGTCATCAACAATTATCATCATTTATTTAGTTAACTATAATTCAAATATCTCCGTCATTTTTACTATTTTCCAAGACATCGTTATTTAGATGAACTTTCGGAAATAAATAAACTTTCCATCATTTGAAAGAATGTTCCCATTTCGCTCATTTTTGTTAACGTTATTATATGTAATCTGGATGTCCACAGCATCCGAGTCAGGGAAGCTTGTAAATTCTCCAAAGTGGCACGCTGTTCATAAATTTACTATTTGAAAAATTAGTAAGTAATGTTCTTTGATTACTACCGATGCATGTACGTTTACTTTAATAAAAATATCTCCACTCTTGAACACGAGTTGCTGCTCATAATGAATTTTATATTTTTTGGTACAAAACACAGCTGTTATAAAACGAATAAAAAAGGGTGAAGTCGTGCTTATTACGCGCCTCTAACTAATTAAATATCAAATTTTACACCTCAAACAATTGCATTTTATTGTAATATAATAGGCCTATACTTATTTGAAAAACATACAATTTGTTGTAAAAAGAAAGGAAAATTGAGAAAGGAGTTACTTTGGATTTCGCAACTCATTCAAATTCACTGAAATAGAAATTCGAATACGAGCCTTGTAACACTTGGTTGAATGAAGGAAGGGTTGAAGCATTTTACTTGAGGTTGAATACTGCTTTCCATTTTTTGTGAAAGAAATTTTCCTTGAAATCCCCAAATATGAGAGCGAGTATGGTATAAAATAAAATTATTAAAAACATTTCTTTTAGTCTTTTAACAAATTACTTGTTATAAGACTACTTATACACGGCACCCAATTATACAAACCATACAGATACTGAAAAACAACAAAACTTGTGTACAACAATAAACACTTTAAATAATACACTGCAATCATAATTGTACATAAAACCTGCTGTAAAACCCTTATTAAATATGCAAATATAGAATCTACATAAATATTCGTTCAAGTAAAAATGCAAAAACAAGTAGGCCTACTACATGAAAAATTGATAAAATTGTTTCAAGTCGGAAATCACTATTGCCCTGAAATAACAAGTTCATGATGTAAACATTCATCCACCGAGGAAAAACATTGAGACAATAAAATATGTATAAGGTTTTATTTGTAAGTTACATTATTTACGAGTTGCGGGAGAAGATGTTTACTAAGTAAATTTCATTAACAATTTTTTTAACACATATATTAGGGGGTGAAATTATAAACGGGGTTTCTGGTTTAATTTAGTAAAGTATAATTCTGACGTTGTAATATATCTTTATATGCATCGGTTGGTGGAAAGATACATTTTTTTTCTTTTCTTTAACGTCCTGCTGTTTTGCACTTTAAGACTAATGAAGACGGGACCTACAGTTTTACGTGGAGTCCGAACCACAGCCAATGTGGAAAGATACAGGAAGAACACATTTTGTACGACTTTGCGAAGGCAGTTAACTCACGACTGTTGAGGCAAACACACAACAAAAAATAGCATATTTAATGGAAATATTGCGAATATTTTTATTTTTACTTTTCATGTACCTTTACGGGTAGCCTATTTCTCTTAAAAAATTGTTTTTCAATTTCTCTTCAGATGTACATCTGTGTTGTAAATTCCCTCACGTAAAAGACACATTGCGTGTGAAATTGATTCAAAAAAGGAAAAATATTGGAGCACGCTACAATTACTGTACTATATTTAGTCCTTGGATTCAGACGTGGCCAGTACAAAGAGTTAAATTATTTCACTTCAATAACATGCTCATGTCTTTTGTAAACGAAATCAAACACAATAACTCGGTGAAACCCACTTTGTACTATTGACCTATTTCTCGATCTTTGGAAGTCTGATATTTTACATTCAAGGATTTTATTCTGTATTGTGTGAAAGCCTCACTTGAGATTTACTGAATTAATAAATGCATCATTGTCAGCTGTGATAGCATGATTTCAATGTATTATTGATAGGTACTCCATTGTACTTTATTATGATCAACATTACAATATGGCAGGCAAATTTAATTTTTAATGGCAACATTTATTATTTCACTTTTAACATACTTGAAATTATTTTAATATGATTGATTTTAAATATTTATCCAAATTGACAGATAAAAAGCTATAACTCGTCGTTTTATTATTATTTTTTATTATTGTTGAATAAATACAACTGTTTAGTAACGAAGCTAAAATCAGTTAAATTAACTTACATTTAACAATTTAACAGTTACTTTTCGGATCATTTGGTATACTTCCACTTAGATACTTGTATGTGTACAAGGTACTTTCGGATTTCTTTAAAGCAAGTGGTGAAATAAATAATGATTACAAACGCCAAAGATATTCTAAACGTAAGATTGTTAATATTTTACCAAAAACAAAACTAACTGCATTCAAAATTTGTTTTCTATTTAGAGGGGCTAAATTGTTCAATATTTTACCAAAGGAGATCCAGTTGTGCAGTACATTTGTTAATTTTTCAAAATCAGTAAGAGAATGGCTGTTTAGGATAAATGATATTGAGTATATTTTAAAATAAATGTGGCTGTTATATTGTTTGTATGGAAATTACGTGTTTTGTTTAAGATGATTGTAAATAGAATTATAAGTATGTCATAGGATTGATTAAGTTTAGATTAAGTTTAGCTTTATCTATTAATATTGTTTTTAGCAAGGAGGCTTATTATTATTTGTATTTTT
>JAGFPH010017897.1:0-17004 GCA_018207615.1 Philaenus spumarius | reverse complement strand
GTGCTAACTATTTGGCTTTGAAATAAAACAATTTTTTTATTTCAACAACTGTTTATTCACAAAAAAAAACTTGCTAAACTTTTATTTTACTGAAATCAATACTCGTGGGTATTACACCAACAAATAAGATTTTCCACAAAATTTGCCGCTCTAGGCGTGCGCCTAGTCCGCCTGTTCGGAAATACGGCCATGCATGTATGATATGTGTTCGCATTCTAACAGCCACATTCGATTCGGTTTGGTCCAAACTTGGTACATTCGTTGGTTGTCTAAGTGGCTGGAATGAGTTCGTTAGCCACAAAATACGACAACCGGAAGCACGTTTTTGACGGGAGTAACTATTTTTTAACATTTTTCGTACGAGAATATAACTTTTTTGTGGTTTTGTCTAGAGAAAATTAATGCAGGATATTATTCTGCACATTTTATTTTTTTACACGACCTTATAGCTCGCTTGGTTCCTCTAAAATTGATCAAAATGTAAATTACCATAAAAGTGCCCGGTTCAAATCAACGTGGGTGATTTTACCGTGGGGCGCATCTTCTGGTCCGAGGCCGACGGCCGAGATTGTACGCTGCGAGCGGAGCGAAGCTATTCATATCCCGAGGCGGCATGGTCGAGGTGCAAACTCGCAAAACAATGATTTGTTTTTAAATTGTCTAAATTTTTTTTACCTTAACATTGTTTCGTAAAATGTTTAGTGTTTAGAATTGTGTTTTTATAGCTAGAATATACATATTTTCTCAAATATTGTTTAATGTGTACAGTAGTATGTATAAATACCTTAATATTCCGTCTGGTGATCCACTTGCGGTAATTTTTCACTACCGTGGTTTCAAATGCTCATGCATTCATCTTCAGGTGTCTATCACTCTTACGAGATCGTTAAAACATTTAAATAATTGTTAACGCAACACACAACACAAAACATACAATTATAAACAATTCGTCCGGAATTAAATTCAGTTATCCGGAGACTATCTCCCAATGAAAATATTGTTTATATTAGGATGTATTATTAAAGGAATAATAATAATACCTCCAACAGTTTGATAGTCTATTCATAAACCAGTATTTTATTCTACGACCAGTACTGCCGCGAATATTTAAAAACAATAGTGTATATTTATAGATGCACTCGAAATTCATTAAAAATGCACTTTTCTCGCGAAGCGCCTATATAATTTTTCTGAGGGGTTTTCGGTTTCAACTCATTTGCATGTATAAAAACATAATAAAAAATCAACTTCAAGTTCTAATTTTCCTCCACTAATAATAATAATAATAAATGTTAACATTTGGTGGGGCTGTAGATAAGTTTGGTATGGATAAAGATTTCACGAAAAAGAATTTTATCAACATTTTATCTCTCTCTTTCTTGATTTTCAAACGCAAAAGATCTGATTCGATTAATCCTTTATAGGTGTACAGTTTGCCCGTCTAATATACTCGCTCAAGCAATAGTAAACAGATACTGGATGATTGAATTACAAAGGAGAGGTAATTTACTTAGCTTAAATCGTTCAACGGTGTTTAAGCATTCGATCCAATGGCGTAGAAACATTACTGCAAATGGATTAACCAGCCTTTAAACTTCTTTAATGTAGTACAGTACAAACTCAATGAACCGGCTTCAATATAATCAAAACATATATTTAAAATCAAATCATAATTATTTCCCTACACTATATACATTAAAAAATTGCTTAGATTAAAGAGAATAATAGAATCACGCAGGTACGAAGCTTTTGCGAAGGTTTAAATCTGAAATCAACAAACTACGAGTAGTTTAGTAAGTATGGGAATAGGTAAAAGCGTTGAAAGTTATTATATATTATATTACCACTAAAACAATAAAAATAACATTGACAAAAAGTACTGCCTGACGTTGCTCTTATATTCGTATTAGTTATAATAGTCACTGTCCCTAGACTTGTCATGTCAGTTATAGTTAAGTATGCCATCATCGTGTCAGTTGTAGCAGACGCTTGTCCTGACCGTCGTCGTGTCAATTGTTGTAGTTGCTGTCCCTATTGTCGTGTCAGTCGTTTTATTTGCTTTCCCTACTATCGTGTCATTTGTTAGTAGCTGACTTTATTGTCGTGTCAGTGGTTATAGTCGCTGACCCTACTGTCGTGTCAGTTATTGTAGTTGCTGTAACTATTGTCGTGTCAGTCGTTGTAGTTGCTGTCCCTATTGTCGTGTCAATTGTTGTAGTCGCTGACCCTATTATCGTGTCAGTCGTTGTAGTCGCTGTCCCTACTGTCGTGTTAGTTATTGTAGTCGCTGTTCCTATTATCGTCAGTCGTTGTAGTCGCTGTCCCTACTGTCGTGTCAGTTGTTGTAGTCGCTGTTTCTATTATCGTGTCAGTTATTGTAGTCGCTGTTCCTATTATCGTGTCAGTCGTTATAGTTGCTGTCCCTATTGCCGTGTCAGTTGTTGTAGTCGCTGTTCCTATTATCGTGTCAGTTGTTGCAGTCGCTGTCCCTGTCCCTACTGTCGTGTTAGTTGTTGTTGTCGCTGTCTCTATTATCGTGTCAGTTATTGCAGTCGCTGTCCCTACTGTCGTGTCAGTTATTATAGTCGCTTTTCCTATTATCGTGTCACTCTTTGTAGTTGCTGTCCCTATTATCGTGTCAGTTGTTGCAGTCGTTGTCCCTACTGTCGTGTCAGTTGCCATAGTCATGTCAGTTGTTTATGATTACTAAGTAAATAAATCATTACATTTTGTACGTATAATAATCTGATATCCAAGATGTTAAATCATATAAAAGGTTTGTTTGATAAGGAACACCATTTTTTTTTTAAATCAGTTCTAATAACTGTTTTTTGAGTTATATTGTTTAATCGTTCCAGTAATTTTGTATACGTTCCCCTTCACCCCTCCATACAATAATGTTTCCTTGCATGGTTAGATTTTACATACAAGAACTATATGTTTCTCACATTTTCTACGAGACGTTTACGGTCATGGTTTTAAAATGTTATTGTATTCTGTAGTTGTTACTTGTTTTTTTTTTCAGGATCAGAAGGTACGACAAGTCGTAGCGATGGGATCGCCTCAGGATACATTAGAAGAGAAGACTGTAACTATTTGTTGTGGTGCAGATTTTGTCAATCTAACATTCATCAATTTCTGTTGCAAGCAGAAGGAAATAGCTCAGGTACGTGTAGATTGAGTATTTCACTTTCAATTCCGAACGTGTCATTAATATTCCTTTGGATGTGTTAACTACAGAAAAATGTGTTTTTACGTTATACGGGTTGTGGTAGTATTTATATATATAGACTAGTAAGCCTCCGTGAAAAATCACAGGCAGATTAATTAAATACATAATTAAAAAAATAATACTATTTTAAAAACAACAGACTTTATCTAGGCCTACCTAACTATGCTGACGGGGATTTTTAACTCGGTAAATGTGTACAATTATAAGGATTAAAAACTATAGGCCTATTTGTTAAAATTTTGTATTTATATACGTTATTATATATTTAAAGAAAGATAGAAGTATTATCTTTTAATTGCTTTTTATTTCATATTGATACATCGAATGATTTAGAAGTTATTATTAATATAGTGAAGAATTTAATAATAAAATTTGTATACGAAGATGTACGAATGTTTCCGAAATTAAACAAATAGGTATACCTTCTTTAAATTTGTATAAACGAATTTATTGATGATAAAATGCTGTATTTATACACAGTTTATAACCTCAAAGCAAATCTTATAACGTATTAGAGCATACATTAGTTTTCTAACTCAAGTTTTAAAAAAATATCTACTTTACAAGAAATTATAATGATTGAAGTTTTAAACATAACCCCAAAGTATAATCTACGCTGGATTTTGTTGAAGTAGGGTGAAATCAGCTGTTAAATTATATGTTACTCACGAAAGTACGAACGTACACGCGCTTTTATAGGAGTTGATATTTGATACAGTATATTCGATACTTTTATTATCGGGTATTAAAGATAAGACGAACTGTTATTTTTCAGTAACGGTTATAGGAATTATCGGTAGCAACGAATAACTAGTTATTTAAAATGTTATTTTTGGACTCCTTCCAGGCCGTCTATGTTCTAGACGTTCTTGTTCTTACTGAAGAACACCTATTTTTAACTGTTTTCCAATACCTTTAAACTTTTGTTACATGTGTCTTACTATTCGAGGAACGTTTTAATGATATTATAATTCATAATTTGTATATTGAGTTTTTTGGAATATTTTAAACGTTTTTCTCGTTTCTGCAAAACGACTGATATTTAGGCTACATTAGCAACGGTTAACTATCGAGCTACATTAAATTATCACATTTTGTTCAATCTAATAAAATAATTCTCATTTAAATTATACGTTAGCAAATAATAAATTAGACGATATTTTAAAACAAAATTATTATTTTATTATTTAAGATTAAAACAAAATTGGAAAAATCTTATTTTTCGTCTATAAAAAATACTAACCGTCATATCAATTTGAATTCAGTACCTATTTAAAAGTCCAAACAAATTCCACACATCACTAGTTTTTCTTCTTTTTTTTGTCCGAAATAATAAGTAATTCGATCACGCAGCTGAGCCGCTGACGTAAGTTTAGCGAATTTCCAAAATTGTATTTATTTGTTTTCGGGGTTTTAACCAACAATTTGGGAAATTGGTCTACTCTCGAAGGCGCTGAATAGCTACCAGGTGTACGAAATATATTAGTTGAAATTTTTTTTGGACCTAAGCCTCCAGCCACGACTCACGCGCTCTTTCGTTTCACTCGCTTTGAGAGTTTGCACCTCGACCTTGCGGCCTTGGATTATAGACGGTTTCGCTTCCCTCGCAGCATTAAAACTCGGCCGTCGGTCTCGGATAGAAGATCCACGGTAAAATCACCCACGTGGATTTAGAACTGGATAATTTTATGGTATTTTACGTTTTGATCGATTCTGGTGAAACCAAGCGAGCTATAAGGTCGTGTAAATAAACAAAATGTGCAGAATAATATCCTACATTAATTTTTTTAGGTAAGAGACTAACATTTTCATTTTAATTCGAAAAATCTAAAAAAATAGTTTCTTCCTGTCAAAAAAGCGTTCTTACGGTTGTTAGGGTTTTTTTTTTTTTTTTGCTAACGAACTCGTCCGAGCGACTTAGACAACCAACATGTGTACCGAATTCGGACCAATTCGGTCTCAAAATGCGGCCGCTAGAATGCATCATATGTATCAAATTTTTAATTTATTATTTATAATTACATTAATTTATAATTTAATAATTCGACCACGCAGCTGGACCGCTGACGTGAGTTGAGCAAATTTCCAAAATTAAATTTATAGGCCTATGTTTTAGGGCTTCAACAAACAATTTGGGAAATAAGTCTACTCACGACGGTGCTGAATAGCTGCAAAATGCTTCGCACGCCAATCCGCATATTGGGAGTGTCTTCAATATTCAAAGGATTGCGTGCTTCGCACGCCATTCCGAAAATTCTGAGTTTCTTTAACACTGAAAGCATTGCGTGCTTCGCACGCCAACCCCCGTATTGGGAGTATCTTCAATACACAATGCATTGCGTGCTTCGCACGCCAACCCCACGGTAAAATCCACCACATGGCTTTGAACCGGGTACTTTTATGGTATTTTACGTTTTGATCGATTTTGGGGGAACCAAGCGAGCTATAAGGTCGCGTAAAAAAATAAAATGTGCAGAATAACATCCTACATTTATATTTTTAGAAAACAGTCTAAAAAATTTTCATTCTCGTAGTAGAAATGTCAAAAAATAGTTACTTCCGGTCAAAAAATGTATTTCCGGTTGTTGGATTTTTTTGGCTAACGAACTCGTCCGAGCGACGTAGACAACCAACATGTGTACCAAATTTGAACCAAATCGGGCTTAAAATGCGGCCGCTAGAGTGCGAACACATATATACATATATATATGAATTTTAATGACACCCAAAAACGTGTTCTAGGGACCATGATCGGTGCTCATTTGCTACTCCCGATCTTGGGTCTTACCATAAGGGCCACTGCAATAACTCATTTTTCCTACGGAAATTCGCTAATAAGTTAAATGTACTAATAAAATTATTACAAAGCATTAAAATCACGATAATCATTTTAAAACACCCGGTATATATTTCCAAGGTGTATACAAAGTACTGATACGTTGTATTTATTACCAGCATTAGCGAATTTCCATAGGAGAGAAATGGTGAGACCTAAAGTTGGGAGTGTTAAATGAGCACCGATCATGGTCCCCAGAACACGTTTGGGAGTGTCGTTTAAAATTGTCTATAATATAAGTATATACATATATGGTCGCATTCTAACTGCCGCATTTTAAGTCTACGCACTTTGGTTGTCTAAGTCGCTCAGACGAGTTCATTAGCAAACAAACGGTACCAGGAACTGGCACATACTTTCTCACAAACATATTTAAATTATTAAACAGATTCACGGTGACTTGTAGGGTGGGGTAGGAGAGGTGATTCTGTATTAAAGTTGTTTTCCCATAAAAATCCATAAAATAACGGAAAAACCAACTTTTCTCAAAAACGGCTCGAACGATTTTGATTAAAATTTTTACAGTTTATAGTACTTTAGGTCCCTAATAAACTATAAAATTTTAATCAAAATCGTTAGAGCCGTTTTTGAGAAAAGTTGATTTTTGCGTTATTTTAAGGGTTTTTATGGGGAAATTACCCTTAAAAATAAAAAATTCACAAAAATGAAAAAAACGCCTGGAGATACCGTGGATTAGTACCTCTATTCCAAATTTCATCAAAATCGGACGACTGGTTTAGGCTCTAGGTCTGATAACATCCACACAGACACACAGACACACATACAGACACACACACACAGACATCACTCCGAAAACCACTTTTTTTAGGTTCAGGGGGACCCAAAACGGATATTTCCACCAAAAACTCAAACTCGAAAATTTTGACGAATACGATACTTTCTCCATATACTATGGTATAGGGGGAGAAAGTAAAAAACCCAACTACCGGAAGCACTTTTTTGACTGGAAGTAACTATTTTTTTTAGATTTTTCAAACTGAAATGAAACTTTTTAGAGGGTTTTATCTAAAAATGTAAATGTAGAAAAGTAAATGTATTCTGCACATTTTGTTTTTTTACACGATCTTATCCTCCAAAAATCAAAACGTAGAATACCATAAAAGTACCCGGTACAAGTGAGGGATTTTACCGTAGGTAATTTTTCCGTTGCGAGTGGAACGAAGGAGCGCGTGAGTGCTGGTGGGGGCTTAGGTGCAAACAAATTCTACTAATATATTTCGTACACGTAGGCAGCTATTCAGCACCGTCGTGAGTAGACCAATTTCCCAAATTGTTGGTTGAAACAATAAAACATAAATTTAATTTTGGAAATTCGCTAACATACGTCAGCGGTTCAGATAATACCGTCATAAAGGCTGGTCGTATAGGGCCTTTGGGTGAAAGTAGACTACAACTGACACCCTGTTCTTTCATTATTGCTAACTATATTGAGTGATTAACGCATGAAATCTGTACATAAAACATCGTACAAAAGCCTCCCCCTATACAGTGCTCGAACAGAAAGACCTATTCTACATCACAATAACGGTTAACCTAGTTTCTATTATGCGGGGGATTTTAAATAATAAATTATCTACTAGAATATTTGCGCATCAGTTGCTGACTAGATTCCATTATATTACACATTTCACACTGACTTCTTCTATTGGTCAATGTTTTACCCGTTTGTACGTTCAATATGCGTTTGACGCCGGTCTAATTAATTTATTTTCCACGTCGCGTGAACGCTAAGCCCCCGCGATGAATAATTAACCGAGCTATTCAGTAACTAGATAATAAAAGTAAACTAGTAAAAGATATAATCGATTATTAGTTTGAGCTATAGCGGGCTCGATATTCTTCTAGTTTTACGTGGATTTTATTAAAAGGTGACCGGACAGTTGTACAGTCGTTACACTTTTGGGGTCAGACCTGAGTTGGGAATTCCAACCCCCGATGATCGATTAATTATGCTATCATTACGGTAATTTCTCCGTAATTACATCAACAACACCTGAACATAATTTAATGCTATTTAATTACTACTTGACTCTATCTCTCTCTATATGCCAGGTATCTTAAAAGTCCCACTCTCCTCCTTTAACTTTTGTGTTTGTTAAGGGGATCCGCCACTATCTTTTTTGCGATTTTCAAATTTTTTTGACATTTATATTTTATTTTTTTTTCTTGTAGCTAGTGTTGTTTTAAACATGTGTACAAAGTTTCAAGTTAATCTGAGTACTACTTCATAGGGAAAAAAATCGACCAGCGTTAGCTATACCGCTTATTTTCGGTCGGAGAAATCCTATAGTTTCGCAATGCACATTCCAATTCCATTCAAATGGTTTATTATATCTTAAATTATTATAATTATGCATACAGCTATAGTAGCTTTGAAGTGCATACCAATGAAACATAATTATGTATAAAAAAAATCATATATATATATATATATACAGGTTTTGTATATATGTAGCTACATTTACATAAAAATGTTTGGAGCAAGTGCCCGAAAACCATTTTCACGGGAAAAGTTAGAATTGATGCTGGAATAGCAGAAGGAATCAGCATCTATAATAAAGGATACATGATGACAATGAGAATGCTCCTGGAAAAATCAGGAGTGTCACCTGGAATAAAAACCGTCGACCTCGCTAAGAAAAAGGACGACGTTCGCCTGCGGCTGCGTAAAGCTCGCAGTACTGAGAAGTACAAAAAATACAGAAAAGTACTCAAATATGCCAAACTAAAAGAGGAAGAGCATAAGAAAGCCAGGGAAGGAGTTACATATGAACCAGGGAGCTTTTAAGGGACATTTTTACATCTTGCACTCAATTTTTATCTTTAAACGCCGTTTACCGGGAACTGTATTTTTAAATATGTTTTGTTGAATAAAATTGTAACTAATTGACCTATGCCTTTAAAATTTTTACCACTTTTCTATAGTAATATAATGAAGTTTTTGCGGTATCTAGAACCTTCTATCACTATTGATTTATTTTTTATAAATAAAAATATACAATTATTTTGGCAAAAATCTATAATTTTCTTATTTAACCTGTGGTTTTGTTTGTAATTGGGTTAGGAAGGTTTAGATACCGCAAAAGTTTCATCATTTTATGTAGATCAAAATAAAAAAAAGTTCATTAGAATAACTTAATAAACAATGAAGATATATCAAATTTTCAAAAACTCGAAAAAAAGTTTAAAAACCAAATAAAAATAATAATAAAAAAAATATTGTTTTATTTTTCAGTATAAATCCTCTAATTAGTGCCCTGTTAACATATTATAATGCTCAAAATCAAAATTGGCAAAGAAACAAAAAAAAAGTTATAGATAGTGGCGGATCCCCTTAAAACAAACAAATATCCTTTGGGGAACGATACTAACTTAGCCCAAAGTATATTTGGAAGCAATCGAAATTTTTCAGTGTCCCCTAAAAATGGGGGATTTTGGGGGCAACTCAAAATTTTTAAATGGGAAGTATGGTCATGTGATACCTCATTTTAAAGGTCTATTTAAGACTAGGAAAATGCCATAAAGAAAATCAAAATCGGACCACCCAAAACAAAATGGCGGCCCTAAACGTGTTGAAATAAATCGACATAAAGTTGCTAATATCTCGAAAAGGAAGAGTTTTTAGAAAAACTTTCAAGAAACAAAAAAATGTTTATTTCAAAGTGCTTGACCTCAAATATTGCTTCCGAATCGATTTCGTAAATTTTAAGTCGACTCCTACATATTAGAAAATTTTGTAAAAAATAAAATTTACGAAATCGATTTGAAAGCAGTTTTTTAGGTCAAGCATTTTGAAATAAACATTTTTTGTCTCTTGAATTTTTTTTCTAAAAACTCTTCCTTTTCGATATATTAGCAACTTTTTATGTCGATTTATTTCAACACGTTTAGGGCCGCCATTTTGTTTTGGGTGGTCCGGTTTTTATTTTCTTTATGTAATTTCCTAATCTTACATAGACCTTTAAATGAGGTATCACATGACCATACTTCCCATTTAAAAATGTTGAGTTGCCCCCAAAATCTCCCATTTTTAGGGGAGACTCAAAATTTCCGATTGCTTCAAAAGATACTTTGGGCTAAGTTAGTATCGTTCCCCAAAGGATATTTGTTTGTTTTAACAAATACAAAAGTTAAAGGGGGGGGGGGGGGGGGGGGAGTGGGACTTTTAAGACCCCTGGTATATAAATGAATGTTTTTTTTGCTTCTTTTTTTCTTTGTCCTCTAGGCCTATAGACTCAAAAAACTATTTCAGTAAAAATTTCACATTTTACCCATACTAATGCCAGAAATGTATAGACATTACAATTACTACAGTCTAAATGGTTGAAATGGGGCTGCTACCCCTGTACAATAAATTGAACTAACTTTCTACAAGCTATAAAGCTAAAATTGTGTAATATTGTTCTCAATTAATATAAAACACATTTTTAATTGTAATACTTTTCGCACGCCAGCTGTTAACTTTGCATCCTAGGGCGCAAAGTAAACAGCTGATGTAGGATGGTCTGAAAATTTTGATTGTTGTGGGACTAACCTCTGTAAAACAGATGTTTTTAAAAACTAATTTAAAATTTAGCTGTAGGAAAAACGTTGTGTGTATTACGGGTGCAAAGTTTACTTTGTCACCGTCAATAAAGTTTAACGCCTGAGTCGTAGCCGAATGTTTATCTCGTGCGACTTAACTCAAGTTTGCACCCTAGATACACAAATAACTATTATACACTTACTTTTTCTGTATGCTCAAAAACAACTCAACAAATTTAACAATTTACACATGGTAGTAGCAGGATTGTTTAGATAATATGGTCACTAGGCTACAAACAAATATATTAAAATGGGTATCTACTCCTATACAATAAAAATAAATTACACTAACTTCCTACAAGCTTTAAAGCTAAATTTGTGTAATATTATTCTTAAATGACATAAAAACCATTTACAATTTGATTAATAACGTCAAAGTAATAAAATGGGATAGCTACCCTTAAAATTAAATCAAGCAATAGCAAAGCATTGCTGGATCCAGATATACAGAATGATCATAAAAGTCCCTTTATCCGCCTTTATTATTTTTGTTACTGAAAATAAGTTAACAAAACTTTGTACATATCTTGTATTGCAAAACAGGACAAATTTTTCGACATATCTGATCCTCTAATGATTTTGGGGGCTTAGAGGGGTTAACAACTTCAATTATAAAAGTAGGTCATGGATTACAACATTGAAAAGCTTATTAAAAGAGAAACAGAATGGCGCAAACTAGAGCTTAATATCTGGCTTCGTTTCAAAGTAATGGATATAGCTGTTCTGGAAAATGATATGATGATTCATTGAATACACCTACTGCTTTGTGAGAGATTTCTTAAAACTTTCCCTAAAAAAATCATTTCAACCTTGTCTTCATTTGAGTGATTCATTTGTAAAAAGTAAAAACTGAGTGCCAGCACAACAAATATCAGGAACAAAATGAGGGAGGTATTGCAATCCTATCAGTACATGAAAAGTGGTGCTTAACAGTTACGCTTACAGTAGAGAAAGTCAGGAGCAAAGGTCAAGGGTTGTATTTTCGGTTCCATTTACACCCCCTTCCTAAGTTTTTCAAGTAGGCTACACTTAGAAACTCAGATAAATTAATTACTACATTTATTTACAGTTTCTATTATTAAAATGTGTTACTTTTAACCTCATCCTACAAAGTAATAATAAATAATCATCAATGCATCGCAAAGAACATTCGAATATCGTCAGAATTATTCCATGGATAAACAGTCACGATGTGCTACGAGCTGGGTCTCCTGAGGGCAGACGTGTTCTTTGAATTATTCCCTTAAGCAAACTTTCAAAGCGAATATTTCAAAGGTCACTGTAATTATTTTTATTTTCGTCACAATCGTAGCTCACAGATGACGTTTGACATTTAGGTTAAAGTGTTTGCATACACATCAGTCAGATATGATTCCAAAAATACTCTTTTAGTCTCAAATTGGTCTCGCTTACTTATAATAACCGCTGTACGCACCGGGGACATCATTGTGTAGTCCACTCATGAGCCAATAGGTTGTTTTAAAATAATACTTGCGTGTATGTGTTTTTTTGAAGTGTAAACTTCTGTAGCCGCACCTCGGCGCTCTGTTTTTGATGGCGGGTGAATCGGATTTTACCGTCACGCATTTTCTGAAACGATCTATTCTGAAACGCTCTATTCCGTCACGCATTTTTTGAAACGTTCTATTCCGCTCGTTTGAAAACATCTTTGGTCTTGCCGAGGTTCGAACCCGCAGAATCAGTCACCATAGACTAGCGCCTTAGCCGGTTAGGCCACGAACACATTGCTAGTTTAGTATAATGTGAGTTGGGTATATAAGTGTAAGGACAGATTGTCCTACGTCATAGGCTTAATCCGTTAACGTTTACACAATGTGTAGTTTAATTGGTAATTCGTCTGAAATGGACATTGTGTTTCCCCATTTCGAAGTTGTGCTA
The DNA here is from genome assembly GCA_018207615.1 of Philaenus spumarius. Taxonomy (NCBI): domain Eukaryota; kingdom Metazoa; phylum Arthropoda; class Insecta; order Hemiptera; family Aphrophoridae; genus Philaenus; species Philaenus spumarius. The sequence continues at coordinate 4,432 of JAGFPH010017897.1, read as the reverse complement.
AAAATGGACATTGTGTTTCCTCATTTCGTAAGTTGTGTTAAAAAAGTTTACACTCCTCCCATGTGGTGTTAAGTACACAATTAACATTTTCTGTTTATGTGTAAGTGTTAGTGTAGTATGACGAAGAGAAACTTGAAAATGGCTGAATAGCCGAAACGGCCTTCGTTCAACGACGATAAAAGGGTTATTGAAGACGGTAAGTCTTATGTTAATTAAATAACTTGTTATACAACTTCAATACAAGTATGCAACTATCATGCTCATACAGCAAGAAAACATCTACTCTATTCTACTTGCTTCAGGAAAAAGTTACTGTATATGGGAAACAATCAAAACTTACATACATAAGCCAGTCTAAGGAAGTAAAACTTCTAGCCTCATTTTACTCTAAAGCAGAAGAAAATAGTAAAATGTTTTATTTTAAAACTGCAACTAGTCGCAGAAAGTTTAGATTGGACGGCAGTGATGTAGATATGTTGCCATAACAACGAGAATTGTAAATTTATTGAGTTCTTTTATGCCAGCGGTTGAAAAAAGAAAATACGGCATTGAGACGTGAAAGAGAATCGCAACAAAAGTCGTCTATCTATGTAATTATATAAGAGGCTTTGTCCTGACTGAATGAAATGGAACCAACGTCGGGAAAAAACTACTTAAGATACAAATACGAAAATTTAATGGTACATTATTTGGCTTTGCAAAAGGAAAGGATTTTAGAAATGTTTTATTTCAAAACGTAAAAGTAGTGAACATTCGGATAAAATTAGCTGCTATTTTTTTTTTAGATTTTTCGTGCTAGAATGAAACATTTTGGAGGTTTTATGTAAAAAAAAGTAAATGTGTGCGGTCGTGGGACCCCCGTCAGGAACGAAGCTCATCACGCCTTTTCTTCAATTCTTTTACCAGCCTTAACGGTAACATACACACATAATTTTAATCTCCCAATTGCCGTTTATTATTAGTTTATTTTTTATACGAATAGTACCAGGAGACCGAGCTAAAGCTCGATTATAAGCAGGGCTATGATTTCAATAATAAATATTGGATTATTGAGTTTTGAGGTTAGGCCTACAACATTAAACAACTAAATAAAGGGTATATACAAAATTAGGCTTACCTGTAATAAAAATACAGTTTAAAGGATTAACCATAATCTCAACGCTATGCCTCAGAAATAAGTCAGGCCTAAATTAAAGTTTAATATTTCAATATCGATTTAGGCCTAGGGCCTAGTTCGCTCACGTCAATAACTATTATTGCAAATTTCCGTGAACATCGTTTAGGTTAGGCCTATAACATTAAACAACTAAATAAAGGGTATGTTTATTTAGCAGAAGTATTCGTTGCCATGGTAACTATAAATAGATACAACATTAGGCTTACCTCTAATAAAATATAGCCTACAGTTTAAAAGAAAGCAGATGATTATTGTAATGGCATTGAAAACATTTGCATCAGCTGTGCTTTGTATTGTTTAAAATGGACAAATTTCACTTTTTAATTTAATAAAAAGACGTAGAAAACGAATTTTCCCAGACTGGTGACCATTTCCAATCGATTTCTCGTGGCCAAAAGCCCCATATAAAATCAAAAAATGAAAAATCCTTAGACGGAGATTCCAGATCCATTTAGCAGACAAACAATTATCTCTCGCTTTAGAAGATAAGATTTGTTGTTTCCATATGTTTAATGTTATTATAATAAAGGTGTAGAATTAATTATAACATAAAAGCTAAGATTTTTAAACACAGTTAAATATCCATTCATTGTAAATACATTCAATAATCATAAAAAGTTGGTCCATCATTCTAGGCCTAACCTAAATTTATTGTGTGTATGATTAATTTATTTTACCTGTGTTAACGGCATAATACATACAATAATTTTAGGTTATGCCTAGACCTAAAATTAATAACAATTAATAACCTAACCTAACCAATTAATAACACATTTTTCGTTACGCAATACACTTTCTATTTGTTAAATCCTACCGCAACCCGCGTTAAGGAACGTCGTTCCAAAAATAAACATAGGATATTATTTGTAGGAGATACGACCTTTGTAGGTCGTTTGTTCCAAAATCGATCAAAACGTAAAATATCGTACAATTACTTGGTTCAAATACACAAGGGGAATTTCACCGAGAAGATTTGCACGAGGCCGACGGGCGGGATGCAAACTCTGTACGCTGCGAACGAAGCGACGCACTTGATAATCCAAGGCAGCAAGGTCGAAATGCAAACTCTCAAAGCGGAACGAAGCAGCGCTTGAGCCGGGATTTTAGGCTGGGGTACAAACAAATTCTACTTATATATTTCGTATACAGAGGCGGCTATTCGACATCTTCGTGAGTAGATCAATTTCCCTTTAATTGGTTGAAACCGTTTTTTAAAAGCGTTTAGATTTATTACCGTAGTGAATGAATTGCCAAATTTATAATCGGGTAATATTTCTTCACAACCAACATTTTTTAAGGTTATTCTTTACTATATCATAATTGAAACACCTATCACTTTCAAATTATGCCAAGTACATTCTTTACTAGTAGTTCTGTGAACAGTAGACCACGCTCGTTGAAATAACAAATGTGGTTTTGAGCTTAGGTTAAAAATAGTGTGCCAGTAAGGAAGTAAGCAGAAGGTTTAGCCTGTGAAACATTATTTTGCAATTCCCGCAATTCCGGGGTTTCTAGTTTTCGTTTTTTTTCTTTTCTTGTGCTTTAACTGCTAAAGATTTTCTTTTAGGGGGCATTGTGTTTTATGTAGGTTAATAATGCGTTAAGGTAGTTACAAATATCGCGTTATTGAGGGAAAACATAGAATTAAATATTTACATAGGCTACTTAAATAACTAAAACTTAACAATGTATTTACAGTTGCATATCATATTCCAATATTAGAAATAATGAAAACAAACTATGTTAAAGCGTCGTGATAGTGATGTCAACCCATGTACCAACACTTCCCACGCTGTCCAACGGTCATTTTTTGTATGTCCTTTATCGCCGCGAGGTTTCATTTGTTTCATCTCATTTTGTAATTTAAGTTAAGCTAAGTCAAATACTTTTATAAAATAATAATTTACAAGTATACAGTTCAATTCTTTGATTTATCCTCTACACTTTCTTATAATAATATGTCATTTTTGGGCGAAGGATATATTAAGTTAATAAATTACTATTCAAAACAGGCCTAGTTTTGTTAGCAGTCTTGTAGTAGGAACATAAAAACTTGTGTTTTGAAAAAATAAGAAATTTGAAATTGATAAATATTTTTATACAGTTCTATTTAGAACTAAATTACGAAACTTTTTTACATTTATGAAAAAATTGCAAAAATATTTTACTACTTTTTGTGTAGGCCTAAAGTTAAACTTTTCCTTTCGTTACTGAACATGCTTGTTTCTTGAGCTAATAACTTTGTTAATTTTACTTAAATCATTTTTTTTACTTTCTTTGAATCATTTTCTTTGAACCTTTATCTACAAAAAGCTATGGAACACTTTTGAATTGGTTTAGAATAAACGTATAAAAACATGGTTGAAATACAAAAACTTGGACGATTTTTAACAAATTTGAAGTTTACGGCCATTTTGTGAGCTTACCGTTAGAAATACTGAAAAAATCAAAAATACAATTTTGTTGAAAATCTAATTTGCTACTCGCAAAATCGACTTACGGTTAAGCCACAGACTGGCTTTGGAAAAAAGCTTTCACTGAGAGAAACGGTCCCGTCGCCATTTTTATTTAATTTAAGGGGTTAAAAATGAAAAATGGAAAACCCCCTATATATATACATGGCTCGGTCTAGGAATAAGGAACATTCGTGCAAAAAATCATCAAAATCGATCAAGGCGTTTGGCCGTAATCGTGAGACAGACAGACACACATACGAAATGATGAACGGTCGAGTTTGGCTAAGTCTCTATAAATATTTGAGATAAGCGTGGCAGTATCGATGGTTTTTAGTAAACGAGTTTAATTATAATGATGCTTAAATAAAGCTACTCTATACGATTTGTTATAATATGTTTGGTTACGTTTTTCTTTTCAGTTTCAGATTAATTGTGATTTTGTTGCTGTATTTTATAAATATTGTTGGTTTCTTTAAAAATTTGGGTTTGTCTTTTTTGTTTTATTAAGTCAAGATTTCTTCTTAATGGGTATGTTTAGTTTTTTCAGCCATGGTTATTGCAGAAGTTTTTTATTTTAGTTTTGTCAGTGTTATTAATTTAGTTTTTCCTATTTCAGTTTAATAAATTATCTGATTTTTAGTTTTAGGTTTCCTTTATAATAGCACATAAGTAGAGTCCGCGATACTTTGGCGCCAAAAGTGGTGGGGGAAGGTCATTGACCTTGGGCCACGCCCCCTTTTTTTGGGTGTTTTTTTGGGTCTTTTTGGTTCCTAACCCAAGCCACGCCCCCTTTTTTGGG
>JAGFPH010017896.1:0-13164 GCA_018207615.1 Philaenus spumarius | reverse complement strand
TTTTCTTCAAAAACTTAATTTCCTAAGTAAGAATAAGTTAGCTATAGTAGCCTATATTATTCAGTACTACAATAACCTACTACTATAACCTTCACATAAAGATGTGGTACATACCTAGCTACAATGAAGGAAATAATCTTCAACATTTGGAAGACAACTTAGATGCTCATCCTGCAAAATTATAATTTTGAGCCACATCAGTTTAGAATCTTTTCATAACCCTTTGTGGCTTCCTGTCACATATTATACTACATTTTCTTGGTCCTCCACAGCACACCAATCTCTCTGAAACAAAATATTTCCACTGAAATCACTTAAGTTGTATTACATATTAATTTTAGTGTTTTTGCCAATATAGTCCTTATTCTTAAAAAGTAATTAAAACTATCAAAATTGATAAATTTGTGCTTTTGTATTAAAACTATTATTTAACATAAAAATACATAGTATTGAATCAAAATATGCCACTGGTCTAATAATAAAACAAACTAAAAACATTCTTAATTAGGTTTGAGCTAAAATAAACAAAACCACTGGAATGGCAAATAAGTCTTACAAGATTGTTATCATACATAGGTCTAGAATTATATGTGTTTATGATCTTAAGTAGGCTACAATGAAATAATACATTACAGTACTCGAAAATAAATGCAGAATTTTTACATTACCGACACCTATCTATATTGCAAAATAGTTGCAGTATTTAATTCTAATCTGGTTTTTGTATGTTTTTGGTTATAAAAACCATACCATATTAGGGCCTATTATATTAAATATCTTCTTCTTTGAATTAGGCCATATTCAAATTTTGTCCTAGATACATTCTTAGTATGCCTACGGTATAAATATTAGTTTGTCTTTTAATTTTACTTTTAAGATACCGGTACCGTAAATTAAATAGTTAAAAATGCAGTTTACCTTGTCAAACGATTTCTAAGGGAATTTGATATAACATGAAAGAACACATCTAACTGATTGTAGAAACAACAAAAATTTTCCCGGGAAATAATATTTGTAGGAGTTATGAAAGAAATAAAACTTGAAATTGTATAGGTTAAGTTTCGACTTTTCCGCGATATTTGACGTAATTATAACAAAATAAATCACTTCACATACACCAAACATGTAAGAATTAAATAAACTAACCAAAATAAACCCCAAAAGTATCCACGAAGCAAGAAAATGTGAAAATAATGTAACAAACATAATTACGTAAACAAATGCATCGAACAATAGAAAGTACCGTTTAACAGCGTATTTAAAATGGAAATAAATCAACGTTGCCAAATCGAACAATAGGTTATTGTACTAATTAAGGTGTGTATAAATCAAAGTAACTAGATCCACCACAAGCATAAGGTAACTATTTACGTTTCTTCATATTATATAATTTGAATAATAAAAAAAAAAATAGAGGACTTACCTAAACTGTTTAGTCATAGTATTTTTCCGATAACAGTATGATTATAATATTTGTATAATTATAATATTTCGTCGTATTATCACTTTATATAATTAAAATAAAAAAAAAAAAAAAACTAGAGGACTTACCTAAACTGTTTAATCACAGTATTTTGCCGATAACAGTATGATTATAATATTTGTATAATTATAATATTTCGTCGTATTATCACTTTATATAATTAAAATAAAAAAAAGCTAGATAACTTACCTAAACTGTTTAATCACAGTATTTTTCCGATAACAGTATGATTATAATATTTGTATAGTTATAATATTTCGTCGTATTATCACTTTATATAATTAAAATTAAAAAAAAACTAGAGGACTTACCTAAACTGTTTAATCACAGTATTTTTCCGATAACAGTATGATTATAATATTGTATAATTATAATATTTCGTCGTATTATCACTTTATATAATTAAAATTAAAAAAAAACTAGAGAACTTACCTAAACTGTTTAATCACAGTATTTTCCGATAACAGTATGATTATAATATTTGTATAATTATAATATTTCGTCGTATTATCACTTTATATAATTAAAATTTAAAAAAAACTAGAGAACTTACCTAAACTGTTTAATCACAGTACTTTGCCGATAACAGTATGATTATAATATTTCGTCTTATTATCACACTATTTATAATTAGAATGAGTTGCCTAAACTGTTCGTTTCTACACAAAAAAGAACAAGAACGATCCGGCAACGCTGTCAGGTCGGTAAGAAAAACATGTCGGCACTTTACAATGTAATTCTCCATAAGGAACTTTTGATTTGAAAGTTTTTAATGTTGTAAATGTTGAATATGGTTAAATATTGGTTTCCCGGTATCAGTGAAGTGTATAAATACTATATTTATTAAGAAAAAAGTTCAGGTTTGTGTGTTTATAGTAGTTTCGTTTGACAAGGTAAACTATATAAATACCATTAAATAAGTAAGCCTATAATACTTGGGGCTGATGCCGAGAGCTTGATATCAATAGTGTTTTTATAATTATGTAGTTAAATATCTAAGAAATCATAATATCGTTTGCATGTGAACTAAATGTTTATATAAAATCTGATATTGGTGTGGGTTACAAAAATGTCAACAATATCATACCTTTACTTATATAGATTGTATCTTTTTACGCCTAGTTTTTATGTTTTGTAGGCCTACTTTATGTTTAAATCTTAAAATTTTTATTTTCTCTTCGACACTCTTTGCAGAATAGTTTTGCAAATTCTACATAGGCCTATTGTATAATCTAAATGCTGCGAATGTTAGTTTGCCAATACCTTATAAATAATATAACTAACCTACAATATAAAGTAGTAAACATAGTTAGGCCTATAGCAGTAAACTTTTGCATAGTGCTAGTACAAGGTAGGCTATTATATTATCTGCTACTTATCAGTAATAAGATCAAAGAATGTTAGCAACAAAGGCAAAATTACAGTGTACGTCTTGATCAGAGCCTCGACGTGCAACAATTTAGGCTCTTTGGTGCTAAATTACAGTATAGGACTACAGCTCAAACCCAGGTGTTTTAAATATTAGATAATTTTGATCCCAAAGGTAACAAATTGGAAAAGAGACTTGCCTAGTTGGTTAGTTGGTAAATCCTACACTGATTCATTATTGCATTATAACATCGGCGAAAGTTTACAATACGCTGCTGATATCTTTGCAGTTGAGCAGTTGACGACCTTTTTTTTATGGACAGATATTAGTGCTGCCAACCTAATTACATAGTAGGCCTACTAATTGAATATTATGTGTGTATACCACCATTGACTATGGACTATGCTTACATAGTCAATGATAGCACGTAATAATAATGGTAATATAGGCCTAATTGGATCATTTGTTTAGCGCAAGACAAACTGTTTATATTTGATGATATTTTTGTCTTATTATAAATGGAATATATTATGTGTATAATATTAAAAACAAGCTATGACCCCATACATATGGTAGGCCTACCGTAATACAATTGCATTACTGGTATATTTCTTAGAGCGTAGGTTGTAATCCGGTGTTGTCTTAAAATAATATTGATAAAATTATTTATAAGTAGGACCTACGGTACTCTGTTTATATTAATCGTCTGCTAAAAAGTTATATTTTCACATAGCCTATCCCGATAAACGATAAAACTAGTTTGTAAGTTTCTTGGCGTAAGTTTACTATTCGACCGTAGCCTAGTATTTTTGCAGACAACGGCGTTGTTTTACATTCTACTGTTAAATGTTGAATAGGCCCTACAGGTAAACATAATGTGACTAAATACTAAAGGTTAGAACCTTTTAAGTTTTTTTTATTATTATTCTCGCATTTCTGTTATCATAGGTTAGCCTAGGGTCGAATAGTAAACTTCCGCCGAAAAACCTTGCCAACTAGGCTAGTACGGTACCTCAATCTAGATAAGAAGGTAAACCTTAAACCATAACTCAGCTGCAGCTGCAGAATTTTGTTAATAAAAGTAATGGTAAAAATTTAGAACAGCTTGACCAGAGGTTTTTTTTTTAAATTTCTTCATATTATTAAAGAACACGTTAAACTGATTATAAAAACATGAAAAATATCCGCGGGAAATAAAAATTATAGAAATTATGAGAGAAATTAAAGTAGAAAATATAGAGGTTAACTTCAGTATTTTTTTTATATTTTAACACTAAATAAAAGAAACAAATCCCTTAATACACCAAGAAATATCAATAATAACTTCACTAAACAAAATTGATGAAAGAAATCACGAAAATATATGTAGATATTTATATAACTTTCCAAAACTTTTAGTTTAAAAACAATAACAATTGTCGTTAAGAAATTACATTGAATACCAGTATAAAAGAAGAAACTTATCATTTCTGATTGCCAACGTTGCCACATTGAACATATGTAATAGGAAAAGATGACGCAACAGTATAATTATAATATTTCGTCGTTATTATCACATTATGTAATTAGAATAAAAAAAAACTAGAGGTACTGACCTATACTGTTTAGTAACAGTATGTTACCGATAATAGTATAATTATAATATTTCGTCGTTATTATCTCATCATATAATTAGAATAAAAAAAACTAGAGGTACTGACCTATACTGTTTAGTCACAATATGTTACCGATAACAGTATTATTATAATATTTCGTCGTTATTATCACATTATATTAGAATAAAAAAAAAAAACTAGAGGTACTGACCTATACTGTTTAGTCCCATTATGTTACCGATAACAGTATAGTTATAATATTGTAGGTTCTAATTTTAGGCAATATAGGAGGCACTGATAAACCCACTTAAATCTAATTGCAACCCATCTGGCAACCCTGTTCCTATCGCGTATTAAAATGTCTGTTCATTGTCTGTGTTAAATCCCATAAGCGATTTTTGGTTTGTTAATTTGTTATGTTATATTTGTTTTAGAATATTTATAATTGATTTCCCGCGATCAGTGAAGTGTCTAATTTCATTATATATATAAGAAAAAGTTCTATATAGTGTAATTCTATTAAAACCTGTGGTCAAGCTGTTCTAAACTAGAACCAAAGTAATTGCTTCCATGTTTTCTGACTAGAATTTGTTACAAAACAAACATTTTACTACTTATTGTAATTTGTTAGCTAGTAAGTGTAATAAACCATGTAATGCAAATTATAATAATGATTGAGCTATAAAACTAATCTACACCATAACCTAACCTTATAAGTAATTTTTATTAGCTTATTTTGTAATAAAGAAGATTCCATAACACTACAAAAGAAAAGGCTTTCTATATATAGGCTAGTTACATGAACTTCATACTTTCTGTAATAGGAAGGCCATAGATTCATAGATTGCTTTAAGTAGCCTAGGATAGGTCAGGGCTAGGCCTACTTTTCTATTTAACTAGCCTATTTATTGTTTATGGTAGGCTACGCTATGTACACCATATCATGAAAGATGTTATTATTAAATAATTATATATTTATTTATGTAACTTAGACTACAAATTATATAAAATCTAATAAGTTTTTAAAAACTAATATAATTAATAATCTAATTAAACTTTGAAACCGCCATAACCTAAAAATAATTAAACCCTAGGTAATACACAAACTAGTTTACCAAGTTATTTTAAAATGTTAGAATTAGATAGCCTATGAACTTACCTGAAATTTAACACTTCGAAGAGTAATTAATTTTATAAAATTTTAAACTGTCCCGTCGAAAAAGATGTTTGCGTACCGTACTTATCACAAGTCACAACATAGGAACACTGTTTGAAGAATCAAGTAGTTTGCAGCCTTGCGTAGTAAAAAAGCATAGACTACATATTATTTATTACTTAAAATAAACACACCCCTCTTCGGAAAAGGTCCAGCGGTAAATAACACAGTATTTAAATCGTAAAATGCAAAAAAGCACCATAAAAACACTAAAACTTTCTCTTCTTTTGAACTAGCTGAGAGTAAAAAATAATAATATACCATTACGCCACGGTTTGGTTCGGCACTCCCTTGAGTTGGGTCTGTTGGGACAAAGAGGGGAACTTAAGAACGTCCTCACCCCTCAGTTATACAGTTACAGTTTTGAACTTGGCCGACCAAATATTAGCAATAAATCATAAAAATATATATGGCCTCAGATTCCAGCAGCAACTGCATGTCTAACAAATTCGTACGCCTAGGCTATATACGTATTTACCAAAAACCATACTGAAAAATACTTTTCTTTTTACTTTGTTTTATTTTGCATAAACTACAATTAATTATTTTAATTACGTATTATGGTAGATAAGAAAATTTCCCATCGAAAAAATGTTTAGTTTATATTTCATTTTGTTTTATGAAAATAAAACTTATTTATTGCAATAGTTAAATAATTACATTATTACCTATTAACTTAGTTGTCATACAACTTACCTTGAATGCATAATTATAACCATTCCAACTGTTAAATTCAAATTCAACAGAATGAACAGTATAATAGCTTCCAGAGTGCAGAGATGAGTGTGTTTTTTCTTCTTGTTTTTGTCCAGTAATATTTGTATGTCTCAATTTAAAACCACACAAATATTTCATGCGATCACAAGCAGACGTTTATTGACTGTTTTCGTTTTCAATAAAATCGTTACCCTTAAACGGAAAATTACCGTTATTTCGACTAAGGATTACAATCGAAAAACTGACGTGTTACAAAAAACGTCAAAAATTAACCACTAACCGTTTTCCAACTTTATATCCCACTATGCGACGTTTTTTCAACGTAAATTACAATCGAAAAACCGACGTGTTAAAAAAGACGTAAAATAATTAACGAATAACCGTTAATTTACCATCTATCCCATTAAACGACGTCTTTTTTTCGTATGTGTGCTACGTGGGATTGTAGCCTATAATATTGCTGGCGTTATTAGTAAATTATTTGACAAAGAATTTAAAAATGATTATGTAATTTTCGTATATTTTTGGTGTGCAAAACTATATGTATGGTCAGGATCAATTTGAAAAATGTTAACAATTATTTGATGAATATAATTTAGTTTGGAGACGTGCAGTTAGCGCTTCAAATATGGGGCGTGCAAGTGGGGGAAGTATTTTGAAGATGTACAAAATATAAAATAATTAGTATAAATGTACTGTTCAGATTTTTGAACGACGATGAAGTTATTAGAATAGGTATTAGTTCTAAAACCGATTTCCTAGTTCCTGAGTATTTGAACTGTAATCGATGGGATATAGATTTTGAGTTTTTGAATTCTCTACTGACTAATAATGAACATTAGATTTTTTTAGTTATGGGTGATTTAATACACGAATCAGTAATAAATAAGACTTATCGAAGGAATTTAATTTAAGCGTGGAGTCACTTTGTGACTAGGTAAATCTTAAGACCAGGTGTTGAATTCGCGAGTGACAAAATTGTTGGATTTATTTGAAGATGTAAGTTTTATTTGTTGAATGGAAAAATGAAAAATGATTTTTGTTTGAAATTTACTTTTCTGGGATCCTGAGGAGCCTCATTGATGTATGTGCTGTATCAGGAAATGTTGTGTCATTTATTGAACAGATTGAGGTTGGTAAACAACACGGATTCTCTTATCACTTTCCTATTGTTACAAGGGTTCAGATAGATTAGCTGGTTGAAACAAATAAGTTTTTACCACTACTCCAAAATTAAAATGGGTTGAATCATTAAGTTGATTTATCAAGAAGAAGTCTGCAAGTTTTGAAATGAATCAGAACAACTTGGTAGACAATCAGTTAATGAAGAGGTTATTTATAAGAGGTCAAAGCAAGATCATATTGATATTCAGCGGAAACTGTCATTTAAACAGGAATGGTTTGATTCAGAATGCTACTAGCTACGTTCTAAGGTTTTTGCACTGTTAAAATAGTTTAGAAAGACTAATTGCATTGCTATTAAGATTCAATACTTGGAACAAAACAGATGGTATAAGCAATAATGTAACAATAAGAGAACGCAGTATTGGAAACAATGTATTGAGGAGTTGGATCAGGTCAAGGATGCTGGGGAGTTTTGGAAAGTTGTTCACTGCTTTAAGAAAAATACATTTAAGTGCGGCATCAATATTGATACGGGTGAATGGATACAGCATTTTGGAAGCTTGCTGAATTAGGATGTTATTGTAAATAAATATGTTATGCGAAACCGTGTTTATTAAATGATATTTTGGATGCTAGTTTTGTAATAACTGATTTAGTAAAAGCGTTAATATAAGAAGAGCGAAAAAAAATAAAGCACCAGGAAATGATAGACTGACCTACGAATTTTAAGAATGCACCCGAACACTTTTTGCAGCTGTTGTTATGTATGTATAATAGAATATTCGAAGAAGGTGATGTACCGAAAAGTTTCAAGAGATCTATAATGTTCCCTTTGCATAGTAATGGTGACACAACTACTTTTAAAAACTGTAGAGGTATCTCTTTCGAGAATGTAATATGACTAATTTTCACAGGAATGCTTTTAGATAGAATAACAGCTTAGATCGATGATTTGTCCATATTAAGGTAGTTCCTGGCGGGATTTAGAAGACATTGTTCTACTATAGATAATATATTTACTTTGATGAACTTGATCAGTATAGGGTTGAATGTAAAGCGGCAGAAAGTGTTTGCTTTTTTTATTGACCTTTCTTCTGCATTTGATCTCGGCATGCTCTGTTTTACAAGCTTCAAAAATGGTGAAGATCTTGAAATGTCTATATTGTGGCACGTCGGCAGCAGTGTGGAGTCAGAATAGATTGTCAGAGAGCTTTGAAACGCGAAGGGTGTAAAACAGGGGTGTTTATTGAGTCCACTTCTGTTTTCACTTTTCATTAATGATATTGAGGATAGCTTAGATGGTGGTATAAACGTAGAAGGGCTAAGAATCTAACTTTTAGCATATGCAGATGATTGGTGCTACTAGCGTCAGATAAATTTATGCTGCAATGGATGATAAATGCATTTTTAGAATACTGTGATGTCGGGAATTTGAAAATTAATCTGAATAAATCCAAGATAATTGTGTTTCGGAATGGAGGCAAGACATCAAGAAGGGAAACGTGGTGGTATAAGAAGGAAAGCATTGAATTAGTAAATTCTTATAAATATTTGTGTATACATTCACAATATATGTACATTTGACATCTACATTGCAACAAAAGTTACAAAAATTAAACGTGCACTTGGTGCTTTTAATAACATAATATCAAACAATGCTTGCGTTTATTTGCCAAAGCTTAAGATTGTTAATGTAATCTCAAGATCAATACCCTGTTATGGAGCACAAGTGTGGGGTTAAAAGATGTATGATATTGTCGAATCGGTTCAGCGATTCTTCATAACAAGTGTGTTTAGTCTGCCAAAAGATACTCCTAATTATTCTTTGTACATTGAGACATGTTTATTTCCCATTTTTGTTTTCTCCCTTTAGTTGTATTTACGGTATATCCAGAGATGCCATCATTTAACTGCTGACAGATATCTTAACGTTCTGCTGAAGGAAATAGTTAAGACAAAAATATTTTGGTTTAAGGGTTGGGAAAACTTGTGTACAGCCTATGGTTTATCTATTTCATGTTTTGCACTGGATTCGTTTAAAATGGATAACATTCTAAACTGAATAAAAGGAAAACTGACGGGAAAGAATATAGAGTTGATGCTTATAAGCAATACACAGTCAATGTATAAAGAATTTTACACTTAAACAATGCTTACTTGTACAGAAGTGAGAATTTTGATTTGATTAAGTGGTTATTTAAAGCAAGGACTGAGGTAATTTATCTAAATAAGTAAGAAGTCACAAAACGCTCTGTCCTCTGTGTAATAGGGGAGAAGAAGAAGATGTGATGCACTTCATAGCTGTCTGTCCAATATTGCATGACATACGTTCGAGAATATATCTTTTATAGAATATCTTTTACCTCAAATAGAAAGTGACGAGATTGAACGAAGATCAATTAGAAAATTATTTGAACAGATTGAACTGGACCAAATCTGGTTTTGTAAACTAGCTTGGACATACAGATATGAACTGGTTAGTTAATTTAATTATTAGTACTTTAGCTCTGCTTAATTGTTATTATTATTTTTAATTGCTTCTTTTTTTTTTTTTTTGTTATTGCTGTTGTATTAATATAGTTTTGTTTTCAAAAAATGCATATCTGCCCGGGCACCAAAGAGACCCTAAACAAAAATAAATAATAATAAAATAAATAAAATGAAAGGAAAACAGTGAATTCTTCAATAATCTTGATTAAATAGGTATAAGTAAATAAATGAATATGTTAAATCAGTATAGTTAGATAATGTAAGTAGAGTAATAAGGTTTTAGGTATGTCAAATAATCCCAAAACCGATATAAGTGTGATTCGTGAAAACGCGTAGGGTAGAGTAGGGTAGACAGGTAAGAGTTGGGCCGAAAAGGCGGCTGTCCCACAGAAAAGATACCTTCGGGCAAACTCGACTTTTTTAAAGTACCCATATTGTCATTAAATATTTATGGGTGCATAATAGCTTGGAGGTGGATGCCTTTAAATCAATTTTTGAACCTCTTAAAATAGTTCAAAAATCTATACTTAAAGTTGCATTGCGCAAAAACCGTTGTTTTGTCTACCGAGACACTTTTTGACGAGTTTTAGATTGTGAATATAAGAAAATTTATGTCAAAACTCTAGCAATTTATATATTTTTTAAATTACTGAGATATTTTCGAAGTTACCGAACGTTGTTTCACACGAAGCTTGAAATCACTTAGAAAGTTAATTAAAAAATTAAGTAAAACTTAGGCCTACTCTGTCACGTACTCGTATATAATTCAAGTTTTATACAGACATCTTCCTGGCCGTATGTTTAACAACGTTAAACTTCAGACATTTAAACAAAAATATTACTAATTGTCTTCTCCACTTGGGAGAACGTTCTCTACAGGTAGCAAATTTATTTACCCTCGTCTATTTAATAATCTTATCTTGCTTAATATTTTGAATACTTAGTGTCTTACTGAAGTTATAATTTGTTACCCAGGGTAGTTTTGGTCCGATATTGACTTTGGATTCCTCTGTTGTCATTTCCCACCCAAACCCGTTTTGTATTTAAACTTTCTTGAATATACCACAGGCCTAAAGATACAATGTGTTGTGAATCTTGGTTTCACAGTTTCACTATAACAATTTAATCTTGCAACACCGTTTTTGCCAGTTTAGTATTGGCACTGACAGTGGCCGGTTGCGTTTTGAAGTTGTTTAGTTACTTTTTGTGGGTAGAAAAATGTTCGAGAAATGTGATAAGACTTCCTTGTTGAAGCTATCTCGGATGCGACTCGTGCCCACGCAAAGGCACAATTTTACGTGGGCACAATTTTCTTGTCAATATATTGAAATGTATTTGTTTATATGTATATAAGAAAATAAGTTAAATTGATTGATTAATTGATTGTTATTTGTTAGTTAAACAAGCTTTTTTATACCTTTTAAATTAAAACAGTCGATAAATCTACAAGTTTTCAGATTTTATTATGTATATTCAAATTAATAATAATTATAATAACGACTTTTTTAAAGTAATAATTAAAAGTGATTATAAATAGCTCACAGCTTGACTTGTGAGAAGATAAACTTTAAACACAAAATCTCACAACTAATAATAAAAAAGTAATCTAATACGTTTATTGCGAGATTTTGTGTTCAAAGTTTATTCTATCAGAAAAGGGGATTATGTTTTTTGTGAATTATAATTAAGTTGTTTCTGTATATGTTTTCAATACAAGAATTTGTTAAATCTACAAATTTTCAGATTGTTAATATTTGATTTTTCTGTATACGTTTTTAAAAAACGGTTGTTTGAGCTTGTTTTTTACTTATTTATTTTTGAAATGAGTATTTTAATGTTTACTATATCATCAAAACGGAAGGACGAATGAATTAAGACCTTCATTTTGTTGTTTACAAAAGGTAAATATAGGCCAAATAAGGTAAAATTCTTAAGTAAAATAATGCAAAATAGTCGAATAGGACAAAAATCAAGGCTTTTATTTAATTTAAATAAAAATAAAAATTACAGAATTGTACAATATAAGCAACTTGTGAGTAAGTACTAAAATAGTAAAGTAATATCGTTTTCTGTTTATACTGAAATACGTCCTATTGGACCTTTTGAAAAACACAGTCGGACCCGGTATTCACATCGCATAGGTGCCCATAATTTCTCTCGGCGGAGCTGTTTATCACAGTCCCTCCATTACCACTTACCCTAAAAACATTTCTAACGCTTTAAAAACATAGAGATAACCAAGAGGAAACCAGTATTTAAATATTACCTACTGTAAATATGGTGGCTTGCTACAGAGTTCCAGTTTAACACATAAATACAAAATCAAATATACAGTGTGTCCCTCGGAGGAACTTTCAGGATTTGTGCGCTGCTGAAACTAATGAACAAAGTGCATATAAACAAAGGTCTGGAAACGATTCCTTTACCAGGTTTCCAAAATGTTGTTTACTAAATAATTTATATCCTTAGAACTAATTTATATCCCGTTTATCATCGATGTGAAGACCCAGTTTTAAAAAAATAATCGTTTTATACAATTGTCCGTTTCAAAATGGCGGCCATTCAAACATTTTAAATGAAGAACTGAAAAACCGTAAATTTTTATTAAAAAATCAAGAGTACATTTATGTAGCCAGTTTAATTTCCTATCGAATGGTATAACTGTATAAACTATCGAACAAAGGATAACTATGAAGCAGCGTAAATTAGTCTGACGTGTTCAACATCCACAGGAACAAAGCGTAGACAATAATTAATTTGCACGAACAATCTAATTAAGTTGAACGCTGTTTTACTAAACTATATAACTATATAACTAAACTATAACTATGTACAAAAGTATCTGCTTTTACAATAATCCATTTCAAAATGGCGGCCATTTAAACATTTTAAATAATAATAACTCAAAAACAGTATTTTTTTATAAAAAAGCTAAGCGTACATTTTCGTAGCCAGGTTAGTTTCCTATCAAATAAAATAACTAACAAAACTATCGAACAAATTGTAACTGTGAAGCAGCGTAAAAAAGTCTGACGTATTCAACATCCACAGGAACAAAGCGTAGGCAATAATTAATTTGCACGAACAATCTAATTAAGTTGAAGGCCTACGCTGTTTTACTGTTACCCTTTGTTCGATAGTTTTGACAGCTATACCATTCGATATAATA
>JAGFPH010017895.1:0-17006 GCA_018207615.1 Philaenus spumarius | reverse complement strand
CTAGAGGCTCACTAAGATAGGATTTTAAAATATTTAGCCTTTAAGGGTTGAAACATCCCCTAAAACAATAAATGTTGATTTTTTACTTTCCTTAAAGCTGAAATTTTGCACATTTATTTCTTACAAAACACATATATAAAGTAAATGAGTTTTACATTTTGTTACGTACTGCTAGAGATGAAAATGTGATATCAACCCCTAAAAATAATTAATATTTATTTTATTTTTATACTTTCCTTGAAGTTAGAGAGCTGAAATTTTGTACATTTATTTCTTACAAGATACATATAAAAAATAAACCAGTTTTACATTTTGTTACGTGCCGCTAAGGACAACAATAAATAGCAACCCCTAAAAACAATAAATAGCAATTGATATTATTTCCTTAAAGCTAGAGAGCTGAATATTGGCACTTATAATTTTATGAAAATATTTTGAACGTAAGCTAATCAAAACTAACCCGATCTGCATATTAAAGACGTATCTGGTGATCTGCAAACATCCAGCTAAGTAAGACTGTAATTTACCAATCTGTAGATTTAGTGGTTGAAAAAGAAGACGCTCTTTACTCTGAATTTTTTATTTTTTTTATTGATTAAATTTATTTAACACATATACAGTGACGATTTACGGGCAATCAGTGAACAATAAGTACCAAACTAATTGAAAATACATGTTATAATTCATTTTCGTGAAATAATAGATGAATGAAAATGAGAGAAAAGTATTACAATTAATTATGAATCATAGTAATAATGACGTAGCAAAAAACAAATTCCCTGTAGCGAAGCACGGGTTTTCAGCTAGTTTTGTATAAATTATGTATTCCTGATGTCTATAAAATTTTAAAAAATAGGCCTACAGTTAAAAATTCTTATAATTGTACACGATTGTACACATTTACCGAGTTAAAAATACCCTCAGCATAGTTAGGCCTAAATCAAGTTTGTTGTTTTCAAGTCGTTATTTTTTTACCAAATATGTAACCCAAATTTGTAAATATATTTCCTACATCCAAAAATATTAAGTATTTAGTAAAAAAAAATATCTGGAAAACGTAGCATTGCCGAACTTATGTTTGTATAAATTATTTTCTTTATTTTCACTAGTAGAACACGTCCTGAAAGTTTCTCCGTTTCTTCCTGTGAATTGGTTTTGACTTGGCACATAGTGTAGAGATACACCTTCTTAAAATACACAGATCAGCTGGTGAAAGATGTTCAGTGTCGCTTCAACAATCAGCTGTTTCCTTTAACAACTATTATTTTTAGTGAGGTTATGTAGTAGTTAGTTTTTGTTGCCATAGCAACGAATGCATTGCAATATGACAACGCCTAACGTTTCTAATTTTTGGTGGATTTTTTAATGCATATCAAATAATTTTAATCGGTATTTACCTTTGAAATAATCACGCAAATGAACAGATATTTTAATTCGTTAATTATGTTTATTATTTTACATTAATTAATATATTCGCTTATTAGAATTTATGCGTTGAATTTGTGGACAGGTAAAATAATTTGATGATTTAATTTACCTCGGTTTAAATTGAGTATGTCAAATACAAGCAAAGCTTACTATAAAATTAATCAGTTTACCTAAACAGTACTATAGTATGCCCCAAAATATACGGTTATGAAATTGTAGTAGTTTTAAACCTTTTATCTTCAGACAAAAGTATACAGGGTGTCCAGCTTCTATATTTAGCATTTTTTTCAGCTAAAAGTAAGCAAATAATACAACATATCATGCGTCCTATCTCTGTTTTCTGTCTGTCCGTCTGTATATGGATTTACAAGTACCTTATCATCTCAACTGGGTATGAATATTGATCTAAATAGAACTAAAATACTCCCGCATTGGGAGTACTTTCAATACACAATGTATTGCGTGCTTCGAACGCCAACCCCCGTATTTTGAGTATTTTCAGTACATAGTGCATTGCGTGCTTCGCACGCCAACCTCCGTATTGGGGATATTTTCAATACACGATGCATTGCGTGTTTTGTTAGAGTAAAGTATTTTTGTTGAACGTTCATAGTTTTTTTAATTTTAATAGATCAAATCAAGCTCACAAGAGAGTAAGGCTGTAACCTACTGTGTCCATGTGTTTATTATAGTTTAATCGAGTAAATTTAAAGATGCAATTCACAATGATGTAAAATATGTTGCTGGATCCTCTGATGTGTTGTCTATTTTATAATTTAACTAGCTGACCCGTACGGCGTTGCCCGTGGTGGTTGGTATTTTCAGTCTTTTTAACGTAATTGTATTCTTTTTAAGTGGTCAGTCAGTGAGTGGTATTTGGCTTTTATATACAGGGTGGACCAGCTAAAGTGTGACAATAGCTAACTTTTAAAATACGATTCGGACAAAAATGTTTAAATAGAACATCTGCCCTTAATTTTTGAGACCTTTTGGACTGTGTATAAAAAAATTTCAAAATCCGCCATTTTGAACCCAAAATGGCGGCCAACTTCATTTTTTTAAATGGAAACCTTTTCATGACATTTTTTGATTTTATGGGCAATTTTAAGACTTATTTGTTCTTTACATTTTTTTGATAAACCTATCGGTTCTCCTGTAAAATGAAGTCGAAGTTTCATTTTCTTACAGCTAATCACTCATAAAGGTTACAATAACCAACTTCTAAACCATGCTTCAGACAACAAAATTTTTTTAAATCAAATTAGTACAATAAAATATGAAACCATCACTCTCCCATAAAATTTAATTAAAGCTTTCAAACGCAATTGAGCAATTTAGGACGCATAGTAAAATTAGTATTGTTAAAGTGGTTTGTACAATAGTGGTGGTTAAATAGTGGTGGTATTTAAAACGTCTTTGAAATGAAGCAGTTACGATGGTTATCTTTTTACAACAATGCAACAGCTGTTTCCGGATTCTTCATTGCTGCCTTTTAATCTAGTTTATACCACAGTACTGTTAACCTCTAAGGTACTGACTTTCAAATTTATTGTGTTTTTGTGTGAGTTGTATTTGCAAAATGTATGCATATGAAGAAGCTTACAGTATGTTCCTCATATTAGGAGAGTGTAGAGGAAACTACAGAGATGCAGCAAATTTGTTTTCGGTGCGTTTTCCAAACCAACCACCAAAGTCTCGAATGGCCTTTGTAAGACTAAATAACAGGTTTCTTCATAATGGGTCTATTCATACTGATAAAAAAAGGGCTAAAACTGTAACGAATGAAGATAACTCCATTAATGTATAAGCATATGTTAATGTACAACCTCAATCTAGCAGTCGGAAGATTTCTGCTGAAAGTGGCATTAGTAAAACTTCTGTTTTAAGAATTTTAAAATCAGCTAAATTTCACGACTACCACATTTCACTGCTCCAAGACTTGCACGGCAATGACTTCAACAATCGGGTAGCTTTTTAAAATTGGGCACGTCAAAAACATCTACAAGAGCCCTTGTTTTTCAACAGTGTATTGTTCTCCGACGAATCTACCTTTACCAACACAGGGCAAGTTAGCCGCCATAACATGCATTATTGGGCCGAAGTTAATTCTCACTGGATGAGAGGTGTTCCTCATCAACATCCTTGGTCTCTGAATGTATGGTGTGGCATTATTGGTGATTGTGTAATTGGTCCGCACTTTTTTGAAGGACATTTGAACGGCCCGATGTACTCTGACTTCTTGTTCAACATCCTACCTCAGCTCCTGGAGAACTTACCACTACATGTCAGGAACACCATGTGGATGCAACACGACGGAGCCCCGGCGCACTTCGCTGTTTGCAGTAAGCTTATGATGGATCAACTCTAACCAGAAAAATGGATAGGACGAGGAGGACCTGTAAGCTGGCCAGCTCGCTCGCCAGATCTTACTGTCATAGATTTCTTCCTCTGGGGATTTCTTAAGGAACGAGTCATGGAAACCGCGCCCACAACAAGAGACAACATGAAAGAAAGAATTAGACAGGCCACTGCTAACACATGCTAGTAACACCACTGATGCTGCAAAGAGTTCGACAACATTTCCATGAAAGAATGATAATTCTTGTAGCACTTCTTGTAAACTATTTTTTACATTTTTATAGTAATTTTATGTCATTTTGCTTTAATGTACACCATGATAAAACAACTTTGATAAAGTATTGTAACATAAAAAGAGTATGTTTATTTTTTTTTACCTGTAGACCTAACTATTTTGAAATTTTTTATGCATGGTCCAAGAGGTGTCAACAATTAAGGGCAAGTGCCCCAAAAAAGTTTGTTGTCCGAAGCATGGTTTAGAAGTTGGTTAGTGTAACTTTTATGAGTGATTAGCTGTAAGAAAATGAAACTTTGACTTCATTTTACAGGAGAACCGTTAGGTTTATCAAAAAAATGTAAAGAACAAAAAAGTCTTAAAATTGCCCATAAAATCCAAAAATGTCATAAAAATGGGGGGTTTTTTATTTAAAAAAATGAAGTTGTTCGCCATTTTGGGTTCAAAATGGCTGATTTTGAAAAATTTTTTATACACAGTCCAAAAGGTCTCAAAAATTAAGGGCAGATGTTCTATTTAAACATTTTTGTCCGAATCGTATTTTAAAAGTTAGCTATTGTCACACTTTAGCTGGTCCACCCTGTATATAGATCTTAAATAACAAAAGCACTATTGTCATAATAATAAAAGATCTGAAATTATGATTTGAGTAACATTAATCCCCCGAAACCCCTCCTAAAATTTCGAAATTTTTCATACAATTTCTTAGTGAGCACCTATGGCCCTAGAGGAAGCTACATAGCAAATTTCATTCCAATCTGTTCGGTAGTTTTGAAGAAATCGTGATTTAATAACTTTGATCCCCCAAACACCCCTAAAATTTTAATTTTTTGAAAAACTTTCTTAGCGAGCGCCTAGAGTAAGCTACATACCAAATTTCATTCCAATCTGTTCGGTAATTTTGGAGAAATCGTGATTTAGTAATTTTTACCCCCCAAACCCCACTAAAATTTCGATTTTTTTTTCAAACCCTTTCTTAGTAAGCACCTATGGCCCTAGAGGAAGCTACATACCAAATTTCATTCCAATCCGTTCGGTAGTTTTTGAGAAATCGTGATGAGTGAGTCAGTGGGTTTTGGCTTTTATATATATAGATTTGCATGTTTTAAACCTAGTATTAATTTTTACTACTAAATTCCGGGATTTCGGGAGGGTTTGTCACCATAATCCCCCCCTACCTGGCTATAGCCTTGCAAAGGACATTACTTTGTTTACCCGTTCGAGTGTTTGTTTTGAAATTAACTGAAGCAGAATTTGTAGGAAATGTAAAGTGCTGCATAGAGAGCGATGAAATCAGCTAAGATGCTTGTTTTAATTGAAACCCCTGTATTTCACACCTGAACAATCTAGGGATATTATTAGAGAATTTCCATAGACAATATGACCAGTTGCAGTGATTGTTATAGTGAGACCTAAGATCGGGAGCAGTAAATGAGCACCGATCATGGTGAATAGAACGCGTTTTGGAGCGTCATTAATATGTATCTACAGGGTGATACAGGAAGAAACAGGAAAACTTTCAGGACGTGTTCTACTAGCTTCCAAAATTTCCATGCTTATTTTTATAATGCTGATATAGTTACCAATTTAAAATATTATAGGATGTAAGGATGATGAATGATTTTGTTTTGTTACAGTAAAGTATTTTTGTTTAACCTTCATAGTTTTCTTATTAGCGAATTTCCATAGGAGAAATGAGCTATTGCAGTGGCCCTTATGGTGAGACCCAAAGGAGTAGCAAATGAGCACCGATCATTGTCCCCAGAACACGTTTTGGGGTGTCATTAAAATTCATATATATATAATATATATATGTGTAAATGTGTTCGCACTCTAGCGGCCGCATTTTAAGTCCGATTTGGTTCAAATTTGGTACACATGTTGGTTGCCTACGTCGCTCGGACGAGTTCATTAGTCAAAAAATCCAACCACCGGAAGTACGTTTTTCGACCGGAAGTAACTATTTTTTGACATTTTTACTACGAGAATTACATTTTTTTAGAGATTTTTCTTAAAATATAAATGTAGGATGTTATTCTGCACATTTTGTTTTTTTACGCGACCTTATAGCTCGCTTGGTTAAAAAAAAAAATCAATCAAAACGTAAAATACCATAAAAGTACCCGGTTCGAAGCCAAGTGGTGCAAACTCGCGAGGCAACTAGGCGCAAACAAATTATACTAATATATTGCGTACACACAGACCGCTGTTCAACGCCTTCTTGAGTAGACATATTTCCCAAATTGTTGGTTGAAACCCTAAAACATAGGCATATAAACTTACTTTCGGAAATTTGCTCAACTCACGTCAGCGGTTCAGCTGCGTGGTCGAATTATTTAATAGATCAGATCAAGCTCATAACTCACAAGAGAGTAAGCCTGTAACCTACTGCATCCATTTGCATTGTACGTTGTAGCTTAATCAAGTAAATCTAAATATCAGTATGCATGCAATGCACAATGATGTAAAATATGTTGCTGGATCCTCTGATGTGTTGTCTATTTTAGAATTTAATTTGCACTTTATAAACTTAGTATTATTTTTTACTACTGAATTTCGGGACTTCGCGGAGGGGGGGTTTTGACCCCTCCTGGCTACTGCCTTGCCCGGATAGCGCTACATTCGACCAATAAGTTTGGGTTTTCTCTGTTATTTATGATACAATTTTTATATCGTAGTTTGTCTTAAAATAGACTAACGATTTGGTGACTTTACATTGTTTTTTGTAAAATTTATAGTTTTCTAGATGTTATTAACATTGATAATTTTCACTTGCCGCCATTTTGAAATGGATCGATGCAGGAAAATAATTTTTTAAAGTAAAATGTACCCTATTTAGATAAATATTCATACAAAGTTTCATGATTATATTTTAAACCGTTTCGGAGATATTATGGTATTTGTAAAAACCACATACGGACGGACAGACTGAAAATAGTTCGAGATAGGATACATGTTATATTGTATTATTTGCTTGTTTTTAGCTGACAAATAACCTAATAAAGTTTTGGACAGTCGATGCTGGGCTCCATGTGTATTATAAGTAGTCTACCAATTAAATTTTATAATAAATGTTAAGTGTGATTTTTGCCCAAGGAACTAAAACTACGAAAAAGTATTGGCAAATACCATTTGTTTGAAGTTTGTGAAGACTGTTTTGAAGTGTACACAAATTCAACGGTTAAACATTTGTCATGTTTATACAGTTTACAATGTACCGTAATAGTAGTTTACGCAACGATTGTATTATGAAGGCCTTTAAGCCACGAGTGAGATGTAAGTTGGAACACGAGCGAAGCGAGTGTTCTAAATATCTCACGAGTGGCTTAAAGGCTGAATACAATCGTTGCGTACACTACTTTATCTACGACCAAAAATATACAGGGTGTAAAAAAATAAGAAGTGTGTAATAATTCTTCAATTTGATACCCTTTTAACAGGAGTGAAATTAACATTCCTTTTACTCATAACCATACTAAAAAATTCATCACTATCACTCATGTTTGCGGAATGCGTCAACTCACGTTTGAGGTTAGTTACAATAACACACTAACATCCGGAACGTATGGGTACAATCAGCTGATGTACGAATAGCGTTATTTTTATAACAACTCTACTTCCGTCAAATGACGAGCTCTCATTGGTCTAGAGCCTATTATGTAAAGTGACTCCTGTTAGGTAAAGATATCATTACCTAATCGGGTTGGCTTTTGGTTTGTAATGTACCTCTTTCTGATGTTACTTGTAATAGCGTTATTGGTGTTTATTGCAATGGTCGTAGATAAAAATGTATTAATACACTTTTTATGTCAAGTATGTTTGTTGTTCTTAGGTGTATAAAAAAACGTTATTGTAATATTAAAAAAAAAAAATGGGGTCAAAAATTACCTTACGCCAGTTTTTTCGTATAGGGAAATAGAGGTAGTAGTTCTCTATGGTTAAGTTATACCGGGTGTCCATAAAGCCCCTCCCCCCCTAACTTTGGAACAAGTAGAAATAAACAATTGAGCTTCAGGGTATCTTTATATGACAAAGGTAGATACATTTTGGTGTAACCAACCATTTCACCCCTTACCCTAAAATGAGTGGTTGAGAGAATAATTCAAAAATATTAAATACAAACCCCCATCAAGTGATATCTCACTTTCAAGGGCTTGATAAATGAAGAAGAATGGCACAAATTGAGGTCTCGATCTTAACCTTATCGAAAATAGCGGCCAGAGAAACTTGAAAACATCTTATTAACACAGATTTTTAATTAGATACGTTACAATACCTTTCATTGGTAATAAAACTAAAGACTTACCTTAATTCTAAATTTAGATTAAACACTTAAAATTACATCCATTTAGTTTTTTGCAAAAATAAAGCCTTGACTCAAAGGAACGCCTTACATTACTTAACATCTGGATATGGAGGATTTAATAAACGCAATGTTTGGTGTAAATTCCTCCTTACTTTCCTGTATCTAGAAACTGCAAGTTTATTCGTTCCTTTTAAGCTTATGCCAAATTGTGTAAATATTTGTTCAGTACTAGATTTTGAATGACCCTCTGATTTTATTAAATAACAAGCAAACAACCATTATTCCTTTCCACTGGAACATAATGTTTGTAACGTAATTAAAATTGTGTTAACAAAGTAAGTTATTTAAAATTTGACTGGCCGCCATTTTCGATAGGGTTAAGATAGGGTCCCCTAATTTGTGCCTTTCTTCTTCATTTTCCAAGTCCTTTAAAATGAGGTATCACTTGACGGGGGTTTGTATTTAAGATTTTTGAATTACCCTCTCAACCCCCCAATTTGGGGTAAGGGGAGAAATGGTCGGTTACACCAAAATTCAACTCCCTTTGTCATGTAAAGATGCCCCGAAGCTCATTTAAAAAATTTTGTTTAAATAATTTTTTTTTATCTCAAAACTTCTAAAAATAGTAGGCCTATGTAATAAAAAACGTCTACAAATAGTGGCCTCTGGCCTCCGCATAATACATAAGTACCTGGCGGTATATGATTAGGATGCGTCCGTAATAGGTTTCATTCGTTTTATCTAATTTTGTGATTTAAATAAAACTAAGTCAAATATTTTTATGAAATAATAATTTATAAGAATACAGTTCAATTCTTTGATTTATTCTGTACACTTTGTTATAATAATATTTCATTTTGGAGCAAAGCAAATATTCCTAAATTACTATTCAAACTAGGCCTAGTTTTGTCAGCAGTATTTTAGTAGGAACATAAAAACTGGTGTTTTCAAAATAAGAAATATTCTCTATAAGAAATGTATTCTATCTATATCTATACTAATATTATAAAGAGGTAAAGTTTGTTTGTTTGTTTGTTTGTTTGTATGTTTGTTTGTATGTAGGGGGTAATCACTGGCGCTACTGAACCGATTGAAAAAATAGCATTACTAATAAAAAGCTACACTATCCCTGAGTAACATAGGCTATAATTCATTTCGGTAAAAACCTTTTTTTATTTTAATATTTGTAAATTTAGTCGGAAAAAATCTTAGGTTAGGCCTGTAATGATAAACCAACACATGTATTTACATTTATTACCATAGCAACCAATTGAATAAAATAACAGATAATATAAATGTTTGCTTCAATATTTCCATTAACAGCTGATTTCAAAATTTGAAGCAATTAATTATTTTTGTATTTCTAGCTTTTAGGTTAGGGTTTTAAAGTGTAGACCTGAGCTTTGCTGGTTCTTTTAACTATTATTAACTGCTGTTATAAAATATAAGAAATAATTTGGTTTGAACATTTAACATTATTTACCATCTTAGTTTTGAGGTTATTATTAATACTACAACTTTATTATAAATAAAACATAACGTATGTTTTTAGAAGGTTCCATTGGGGGTTGGCGTGCGAAGCACGCAGGGGTCTCCCCTAGTTATATATATTTTAATACAATTCTATTTAGAACTAAATTACAAAACTTTTGTAAATTTTGAAAAAATAAAAAATAAAATATACTACTTTTTATGTAGGCCTAAATTTGAACTTTTCCTTTTCGTTACTGATCATTTTTTGTTTCTTGAGCTAATTTTTAAATTTTTACATCAATACATTCTTTACTGGCATATATGAATTCTTTGAACCTTTCTCTATAAAAAAACCTATGGAACACTTTTGGATGGAGATATAACTACTATATTTGGCAAATTTTTGGAAAAAATGATTTCAAAAACAAAAAATCCATTGTAATTAACACTGCCCCTTCTAGGTTTAACCAGATAAACAGTTTTCCCCTTCCACTGAGCCCCCCGATATGGTTTAATGCGGCCCTCAACAAGATACGCACTTATAGTTTAGTTTTCGAACTGTTTTTAAAGAACAGTGCTTTCTTTAGAAAGTGTTGTTTTTAAAAACATTTCTTGTTTTAGTGTTGTGGACTGTTGAGTAAACTGTTTTTATAAAAACATGTCTGTTATTTTGCAATAAATATATACAGTTGAATTTCTATTCTTATGAAAACAAAACAAATTAGTTATTTTCCCTACAATATTGAGAAAATGATTTAAAACTATGAAATACCTGTAAAGATGTCATTGAAGTATTAAGAAATGTGAATAAAACTTAATTTTTACATTACACAACTAACAGTTTAAAAAAGTATGCTACTAAATGGTAGCGTAAAACTCGTGTTAAAAACTATCTATTCTAAATAGTAACAGATCAATAATTCAACCTGTTTTTTTTCTCCGAAGAACAGTTCGTTTTTGTTTTGAAAAAATAACAGAAACGTTCACCACAATAACTGACCATGTACAAAACGGGAAACATAGATATTGATTTGGACGAAACTCAAAATACCTTTTCGAGCCTCTCAATAAAAAATCCACGCGATATTTTTTTTATTCCTTTCTGCGAGCGAATCCAGGTAACGCAGCTAGTTGTAAATACAATTCTACGAGTTACAGCAGCCGGTGATAAATTCAAAGTTAAATGCTTACGTGAACATTACACCCTCTAAAGCAATCAGGAAAATTGCTAAATACGCAGTTGATTCTTTGTAGAAGCCAAATCTGTTTTAAATTTATTTACCACGAGGGTTGGTTTTTGTCGGATAAAAGAACAGCTTTACCTTATTATTTATTCATCCGTGTAGAGTGGATATCTGAAACTTTTATTTGAATGTATAAATAATGAGGCAGCATAAACGGGAAGCTGTTTTTAAGTCATTTAAATTGAACTGTTTACGTAGGTCCGTAACGGGTTTATTTATTTAACCTTTTCTTTACAGACAGAGACTCATCTGCATTACTTAGCTTGTTTTGTTTCTTTATATTTACATTTATTTCTTGTTACATTATGAAATTTTTAGAATACAATCGAATAAATATATCAAAGTCAGTTACATAATAGTAGTTTACGCAACGATTGTATTATGAAGGCCTTTAAGCCACGAGTGAGATGTAAGTTGGAACACGAGCGAAGCGAGTGTTCTAAATATCTCACGAGTGGCTTAAAGGCTGAATACAATCGTTGCGTACACTACTTTATCTACGACCAAAAATATACAGGCTATTTGATGTTTGATGTTGATTGTAGATTTAATCATTGAATAAATAGACCAAAGCGAACTAGGTTTCTTATCTTGGGCCAATTCCTCAAAATACGCAATGAAAACATTCTCGGAAAACGAACTAACACCATTTCTAGTTTTCCACTCCATAAACTGGTTATAAATCTTTTCATAACGAAATTTAGATTTTTCTGGCAACAAATTGTTCAGAGCCGAATTTGCTTTTGTATTAATTTCCTCTGGAGTTAAACAAAATTCATCACTATCACTCATGTTTGCGGAATGCGTCAACTCACGTTTGAGGTTAGATACAATAACACACTAACATCCGGAACGTATGGGTACAATCAGCTGATGTACGAATAGCGTTATTTTTATTACAACTCTACTTTCGTCAAATGACGAGCTCTCATTGGTCTAGAGCCTATTATGTAAAGTGACTCCTGTTAGGTAATGATATCATTACCTAATCGGGTTGGCTTTTGGTTTGTAATGTACCTCTTTCTGATGTTACTTGTAATAGCGTTATTGGTGTTTATTGCAATGGTCGTAGATAAATTTGTTTACTCCGTCAAGATAATACTTTAGAATCCGAAGAGACTACCTGTTTCGACATTTAAACAGCCATCGTCAGATCCGAAACATATTGTGCTTCAGCCGTTCATGGATATTTTATTTTCTTAAAATTCCGCCCTCTACTAGCTTTGTTCTTCGATTTCCCTGAAGCAAATGCAAACAGATTATTATTACTATAATATTTTAACACGATATTTACTATGATATTTAAAAACTTATTATAACAAAGTGTAGATAATAACTCGTAGAATTGAACTGTATACTTGTAAATTATTATTTCATAAAAGTATTTGATTTAGTTTTACTTAAATCACAAAATTATATCAAACTAACGATACCCATCCTAAACATATCCTGCCGGCCTATACAGTTGGACAACGTATTGCGAGACCGTGGGAACTCTGCGTATTGAATTCAACAAATGTCTATATTTCCCTGGACTGTACGAATAAAATCGTAACACTAAATGTGGTTTACTTTTTACACGAAACGAAAGATTAAAGTTTTGTCTTCAAATTGATATAAACATATCTATACAAATATATCAAATTGTAATAGATATTTCTATTGCAAAAAGGTACTTTCTCATTGGTTGAAAACTGCAAAATAGCAAGGACTATTTTACACCTTAGAAATAATCGAAATAAAAATGTTTTTCCTATTCTATATAATTATAACTTAACCATAGAGAACTCGCTCTATGTCCCATTACGCCAAAACTGGCTTGGGGTAATTTTTGACACTAAATAGTTTTTTTTTTTGGTTGAAATACGTACAACAGCTTTTTACACTTGTCATAAAAAGTGTATTCATACATTTTTGAGGTATAGTGCGTGAGATTCCGTGCAAATGACGATTATTTAGGACAGAGATTTTTTATTTTTATACAGAAGAGATGAAATTTTCAAGTTATAAAATATGACCAAAATGTGATTCGGTAAAGCGGTATTTCAAACTGGTCAGATAGGCTTAGAAAAAAATAAAGTTGTAATTTTAATAGTGATAGGTGTTTGCTGTTTAACTAACCTAAAAGAACTGTTGGAATAATTACCAGAATCTAAATTTGTCAAGTTTATTCGTCTGTAATAAATAATGTAAATGCTCTCAAGACACTCGTTCTGGTTCAGTGCAAGTCTAACCTAAAATTGTGTTAAGCTTTTGATCCAGATCAGTTGTTTGAATTGTAATACTACGGTAGGACTTTTCCGTATATTTGTGTTTTTATTTTGTTAACCTTGCCTAAAAAGGTGTTGATTTTTAACAATAACGACAAGATTCTACATTTTCCAACTTAGTTGCTATTGCAATCAATCAATGTAAATGCTGGCAAGAAACATGCTTTGGTTCGGTATAATCCTAACCTAAAATTGTTGTAAACCTTTGACCCAAAGAAGCTGTTTTATTTGTAATATGTACAGATCCCTCACTCTGGGAATGTGTCCGAGAGGGGCAGTAAAGAGGGGCCCCCACTCTTTGTTTGTTGTGTCCAACTTCATCAGTACAAACTCAATAAAAAAACATAGACCTCTGTTCTTCACTGTAAAATAAGGGTAAATAAAAATGAACACATTTAAGCTGAACACATTTTTCTTAGTGAACAGAAAGTACAGAAATCAGTTGTTTTATTTATAAATATATACAGAGAGTACAAAAGTAAACCTTAGCGCACTGTAATACAGGATCTGATTCTATACATTAAAATAAAAATATTCAGAAACTTTTTTCCAATTCGGGTTAGTTTATTGTAGTTTTTTTTACAACATTATCAAACATTAAACTAGCACCAATGGTAATTGTGCCTATCTGTAGTAGGCACTCAGCGATGTTTTACTTATTGGAAACGGTTGCTAAATATAGTAGTTACTGTTACTTAACATTTTACCATAGTCCATCATTAATCAGTCAATCTGATGTTCTCGTGTGAATATCTAAAGCGTCGGTGCACTAATTGTTAATTTAATAATTACCGTTATTGTTTTTAATTGAGTGGTTTTAAACCGTATTTAAATTTACTAACCTTCACTAACCTGGCAACTAACAATACAATCTGAAAATAATACAAACACTAAAAGTACAGTATGATTTAAACAAGACAGTATTATGTAGTGGTCCTACGGAACAGCCAGGAATGGCCAAGATCCACCAAAACAATGTCAAACAAACACATTCATAACAGGAATTATCTTCCTCTTGACCAAACAAAGGTCATACAGAAAATTATTTTAAATAAAAAAGTTCATTCCACTAATTTATCTACAACTTTCTTCTCGCAAAAAGTTTTCCTTTTGCCTAAAAATAAAAAATGTCTTGCTTTGAATATTAATTAGTTGTTGTCATCACTTGTATTTTATAAACAAATTTGATAAAATTTATCATCATAATTACAATGTTTAATAATTTTGTTTATGAAATAAAACCTTACTTATTTATAGATACTTGTCATAATTTTCTCTAAAAGGTGAAATATTTTGTGAAATAAATGTTGTAAGCAGGTAGGTAAAATAATAATGTGAGACACTGTCCATTAACTCTGTTAAATGTTATTTGCGGGCCTAGTTTTTTGTGGAATTGGTTGTACCGCCAAGGAAAGTTAGTGGGGATGACACGCCCATTAGGCCAGACACACTACTAGTCTGCGCTAACTGTAACAACAAATGTTTGAATTATAATATAGTAATAATTTTTTATTGTTTTTTCCTTTGTGTTTGTTTCTATTTTGTTAACCACAAATAAATTAGCTGTTAATTGGGGATAGTTACTAACTAATTCGAAATTTGTTAAGTTGGTTGCTATGGCACGCCTGGTGATTGATTTCAAAGCATTAAATCCTGTAAAGTTTTCAGGAAAGAGTATTTTTAACAAGTTAAGTTTTAAACTTAAAGACCGTTGAAAGATGTACTTGTAATTACTAAAGTTTTGTTCGCTTCGAGTTTGGGGTAAGTAAGAAGTTATTAATATACCAGTGGGCTCCGCCTCTACTAGCTCGCCAAGTAGCGAGGTGACTCGTTGTGAAGCAAACGCAAATGGATTATTGTATACTCTGATATAACAGAAATGGTGATTGATTAGGACAGAGGCACTTGGACCTAAGGAGGGCAGTGTGGTCAGTGGTGACCTATACATGGCTAATATGGGACAGAGATCGAAATAGGCAAGACCATTCCTAATCATAAAAATTACAGAATGTGTTGTAATTCCACCAATAATAATATTACTTTAAATGAGCAATTCTGGTATCTATCTTTGTATCTGTCGCGGATCTCGAATACGGCTCTAACGAATTCAAAGAAATTTTGTATTTAGGTGTAGTTTTGATTTATAAGTACATCCATATAGTTGTATTTCGTGTAAAAACGCAATATTTTGAGAAAATCTAATTTAAAAGTTGAACAATTTTAACATATGGTCTTATGGGTTGCCATGTTGGTTACAAAATAACAACGAAATAGTAAATAAAGCGATCAAAACAGCCGTTTATAAACAAGCCAATTTATACTGTTTTAGCACGTTGGAAATAGAGTGGAATAGAACTGAGATTGGGTATTGTCCAAAATCAGCTGTTCATTGGATAGTTTTTAATTACTGTTAAAAAAAAGAAGCTAATCTATACCGTTTTAGCACATTGGAATTAGAATAAGTTGGGCCTGATTTAACAATTTATTTAGTCAAAAAATAGGTAAACTTGGCAAAGATGGATAAATTCTGATAGTCAATTTTGTAATATGCCTGACTTATTTCTGAAACATAGTATTGAGGTTATGTTAATCCTGCAATAATATTTACTATATTTAGGCCTGGTTTCAAAACTTTAGTTGACAGAAGATAGTAGAACTAGGACTAAAATCGTAATGAAAGCCTCTCACGTTTCTAAAGCATGTATTTGAGGTTATAATTAATCTTGTAATTACTGTTAATATATTTAAGCCTTGTTTTATAATTTTACAAACCTATGTACAAACGAGCCAAAGATTAACGAGATTCTTTAGCGAATTTTCCAACTGCGAGCGAAGCGAAGCATCCATCTGAGGGCGAAGGCCAAGGCTGGGTTGGGACGCTAGTAGTTATATAATCAATAATCAACGTTCCAAACAAATTTTAATATTACCAAATAAAGGAAACAATATCATAAATGTAACACAGTAACACGTTTTGTTTGATTTTGTCTAATCTAAAATAACTGTTAGTCGTGAAGAATACCTGAAACTAAATTGCCCAAATCGGTTGCAAATAAACGTGTTTTGGTTCATTGTAAGCCTGACCTAAAAGCATGTTAAGCTGTTGGTCCAAATCAGCTGTTTTATTTATAATATGTAATAACATATGTTTGAATTTAATTATAATAGTGTAAATATTTTCCGTTGAGTTTTGTTTGTGTTTACATTTAGTTTGTTAATCTAACCTGAATAAACTGTCGGTTGAGATAATAAACTGATTCTATATTTGCTAAGTCGGTTGCTAAGGTAATGAATAAACACAAGCTTGTGTTGCTAATCTTTTGATCGGAACAGCTGTTTTGACTGTTAAAGGAATGGGAATGAACCACCAAATTTAAAAATTGTTTTACGATTAAACATTTTTTTTTTCAAGTGTAAACTTCTATAGGGGCACCGCCTCCAAAAAATTTTGTTGGCGGTGAATCGGATTTTACGTCACACTCTACTATATAATACACATGTACATACAGCAGAGTATATAGTTTACTTGGTAATACCTATGAAATGGACATTGTGCTTCCTAATTTCGCAAATTGTGTTTAAATAGTTCACTTGGTAATACCGCTGAAATGGACATTGTGCTTCCTCATTTCGAAAATTGTGTTAAAATAGTTCACTTGGTAATACCTCTGAAGTGGACATTGTGCTTCCTC
>JAGFPH010017894.1:0-17010 GCA_018207615.1 Philaenus spumarius | reverse complement strand
TAAAGATCATAACTTTAAGTTAGGCCTATACTGAACCAACACAAGTTTCTTTCATTCGTTTAAATTTATTACCATGGCAAAATAGTTAGCAAATTTAGACATTTTAACAAAATTAGAGAGGACTATGTCTATTTCATCGGTATCGCCAAGTACATTAATTTATCACAACTAACAAAATTAGAAATTACAATGTCCATTTCATCTGTAGCCTGACTTGTCTAAACCCATACAGCTATTGAGTAAGCCTTTGAATTGACCACTGCCTGTTTTATTTCGTCGATTTCTTCTCCTTTTACGATCATCTGTTACATAAACTTCTGGTTCATATTAGTTCGTGTGTAAACAAATAAAGAAGAAGAAATAGATTTGTATAAACTTCATACAAAAAGTGGTCGGTGCTCCTAAAGACTTTATCGCTTCAACCAGAAACACGCACATGTAAGACTTGGGTCGGTAATGCTTAGAACATAAAAAAAAATCCGAGTTGATTAAACAATGTCATCAAAATAAGATAGGTACCTTTTGACTTGAATCGAAATAGAGAAACAATCGAACATATAAATAGATTTATCACACACTCAAATATGCTTTTAGAAAATCTTGTTTTCAAACTCCAACTTTAATATAACAAAAATCAGCTGTATTGTCACACCGTTGCCTCTTGCTGCGATAAGAAGTAATGTCATTATTTTGTGTTTGCCAAATTAAATCAGATCCCATCCGAGGGCGCTTGGTTGGAGGGTTGAGATCATTAAAATTTAAACTGGATTCATATTGACTGCTCGGTGATATTGTATTTCATTGTGAGGAATTTTAGCTATGAGGTGCTCTGGTGCTCTTCCAGCAAATGTTGTTTCGTGTTTATTAAAATTAAAGTTAAAACAAACGAGGATCTACTGTTTCAGCAAACGAATCAGTAACTTGGAACCATTAACTAGTAAATAAGTAAATATTGAGCTTGACTTGTGATAAGATGTTTTGATATAATAAAACTTGTACACACAATCTCACAAATAATCGCTTTATTAACCCAAACGTATTCCAGTGACACGAGAAAATAATCAAACTGTAACTGGTTATAACAGACATAAAAGTTTTAGGTTTTAGTCAATAACTCGGTTATCTTTTAAGTTACATAAATATAAAAACCCGTTATGTTTGTCACTAAAAAGGAACATTTTTGGTTTCATGATTTCTTTTTTTGAGTGTTACGTTAGTGATTTTCGATTACCAAATTTAAACGGCCGCCATTTTGAAAACATATGAAAAACATTTTGGTATTTTATACATGGGTAAAGATGTCGTATCAAATACTTATAAAAAAATGTGCGTTCAATATATTCCCTACATGCAATGATTTTAAATATTTTGTAAAAAAATAAACGGTACCAGAGACTTTCTCACAAACTTATTTAAATTATTAAACAGATTCACTGTGACTTCATAATTGTAGGAGGGGTAGGTGAGGTGATATTAAAGTAGGAGAATAACTAATAAATATTATTATTAGCTAGAGAGAAAACTATTCCAACGATTTCAAACAAATTTGCACAAAACACGTCTATTAGGCCTGTATAAATGCACGAAAAAAGGTTTTGAAAAATGTTGTAAAACAACCCCCTTTTTGGGCAAAAACCCCCAAAAACCAGTTACTATTATTATTAGCTAAACAAGAATTTTTAGAAAGATGCAGTTTTCTGCATATGGTAGGGTACATTAAGGGCTACAAATAAGCCAAATTTGATCAATATCGTTCGAGCCGTTTTTATATAAAAAAAATAATAACTATTTTTTTTGGGTGTTTTTCGCCAAAAAGGGGGTTGTTTTTCAAAAACTTTTAAAGCCCTTTTTCGTGCCTAATTGACACGTTTGGTGCAAATTTGTTTGAAATCGATCAAATAGTTTTCTAACTAGCTTTGTATACATACATACATACACACAGACAGACATACAGAGAGACATTTTGTAAAAAACACTTTTTTGGACTCAGGGGGTCCCAAAACGGATATTTCCACAAAAATCTCAACATCGATTTTTTTGCGATCACTATACCGTACTTTCTCTATACTATAGTATAGAGAGAAAGTAAAACATAACTAACTATGTATAACTGGAAAACTACGCATTTCCGAATCTATGTTTATATGAACGTTTTTCGTTATTTTCACTAGCAGAACATGTCCTGAAAGTTTCTCTGTTTCTTCCCGAATCGTCCTGTTTACTTAAACCAAAAATGTTAGCGGTTCTGTTAGTACAGCACAGTCGTGCTAGAAGCTTTAAATCTTGTAAAATTATACGTCACATTGCATACAGTGGAAGGTTACAGAAAACTCTAAGGGAAGCGATGGCAACATGTTACTCTTATTTAGGGGCTAATAAACCCTCGGCAAACTGCGGGCACCCTTACGGAAAAACAGTCAGCCAATATCTCTCATCTTTATATTCAAAGTCCTCAAGTTTTTTATGGGATATCTACAGGATTTTATTGGTACTTCCTTCTTTCTCTTTTCATATTTTTTATGTAGGTTGTGATAAGAGTATTTTCAAGCAAATATTTTTAAGTATTTAGAGGCTGTAGCTATTTACAGTGAAAAAGCTCAAACATATAGACTCCATCTACACTGTTATTATATTAAGAGGTAATCTTTGTATTTTTCTTTAATGTTCAGGGTGGGGAAATTTTTACATTTGTAGAATTTTCTGAATAACAAATATTCACTCGTTTAAATGTAAATTTCTGGTTCAGTTTTAAATATAATCCCTTTTACCTTTGTGTACAGACACAGATAGCTTTCCCGTTTATAAGCTAAGCAATAAACTCATATACTCAATTAAATTACAATTGAAAAACATGGACCAAGACCGGGATTTGAACCCGGGACCTTTCACGATTCCGTCGTAATGCTCTACCAACTGAGCTACCCTGATTCCTTCCAGATATTGGTCGATGTTATCTCACTTGTACGGTTTTACTGAAATTATTGAACTAACAGACTCATATACTCACTCTCTAATATAATTAATTGTTGAAGTTATCTAAAAACGTGTCTATTACAAGATACCGGTCAAATTTAAATGATATGATTGTCCTCAATTTTGTGCCTACTAAAACGGTATTTTTACCTCATTTTGACTTTATTTTGACCTCATTTTACTTTATTTTGACCTCATTTTGACCTCATTTTAACCTCAATTTGAACTTATTTTGACTTAATTTTGATCTCATTTGGACATAATTTTGTCCTTAATTTGACCTCACTTTGATTTCATTTTGACCTTGTTTTGGCCTCATTTTGACCTCATTTTAGCCTTAAATTAAAACAATAAAGAATTTAAATATGGAAGAAAAGCTTTTAGAACAGATTCTAAAGTGTTAAATAAGGAGTTAAGTTATGTATAGGATGCAAGTTATGTAAGAACGAAAAATGCACCCATAACGTGTTCTGAGGACCATGATCGGTGCTCATCGACTACTATGGCGGATAGTCACTGCAACAGCTAATCTTTCCTTTGGAAATTCGCTAACAAAACACCTTACTTCGTTGCTTTCGCCAATATGTAGGCCTACTGTTGAAAGCACTCTTAAACCAAATCATGCGGGAGTTTGTAATATTACATTATTTCTGTATATATATTATAAATAAAACATACTCCAGCAACACGCGAAGGTCGATCCATCACATTACGTGACGGGACGCCAGGATACATTTATGCAGCAGCTGTTAAACATTAATTAATAACTTTTAAAACTTTATTGGACGCTTTAATCCCGTTCTTTAAGACGCGATTACAAAACAAACTCAAAATTCAGAATAATATCCTACATGTATTTTTTGGATAAAACTTTTAAAAAGTTTCATTCTCGTACGAAAAATCTCAAAAAATTTGCATTTTTTTGGATAACAAACTCGTCCGAACGACGTAGACAACCAAATTGTGTACCGAATTTGGACACGCGGCCGCTAGAGTGCAAACACATATAACATATAATATGTACATAATTTTTATGACACCCGAAAACGTGTTCTGGGGACCGTGATTGGTGCTCGTTTACTACTCCCGACCTTAGGTCTTCCCATAAGGGTCACTGCAATAAATAGCTCATCTCCTATGGCAATTGGCTAATAAGCAATGTTTCAACCAACAACATATAATCGGAACCTTAAGGCCTCATCCTGGTATAAGTCAGAACCAGAAACACCTTTAGGCGCAATAAGGTGTATATCAAACTACCCCCTGACAACAAAGGGGTAGTAATTAACCTTGTGAGTAATGTTCACACATTTTGTAAAACCGATGCTCTAAAACAGATTATGTTTTGTAGAAATATGTTCAAGGAAAATAAATTGAATTCACTTTGTTTTTTTGTGTTTTTTTAAAATATATATATACTAGCTGCCCGATCCGACTTTGCACGGATAGACAAACCAAAGTTAAATGTATATTAACAAAAAATATACATCAATAACTATATTACACTATGTATTTCTTATGGGGATTTTTAGTAACTTTGACCCCCCCCAAACTCCCCCTCCCTAAAATTTCGAATTTTTTTAAACCCTTTCTTAGCCAGCACCTACGGCCCTAGATGAACCTACATACCAAATTTCATTCCAAACTGTTCAGTAGTTTTAGAGAAATCGTGATTTAGAAACTTTAACCCCCCAAACCCCCTAAAATTTAGATTTTTTAATAAAAAACCTTTCTTAGTTAGCACTTATGGTAGAAGAAGCTACATACCACATTTCGTTCCAATACGTTTGATAGTTTTGGAGGTATCGTGATTTAGTAACTTTGAACCCCCAAACCTCCCCTAAGATTTCGAATTTTTTGAAACCCTCTCTTAGTTAGCACCTATGTCCCTAGAGGAAGCTACATACCAAATTTCGTTCCAATCCTTTCAGTAGTTTTTGAGATTTCGTGATGAGTCAGTGAGTGAGTGGTATTTGGCTTTTGTATATATAGATGTAGGCCTACAGTCAAGTCCCGCTATTCCGAACCCCACTATTCCGCCCATTCCGAACAGAGTTCAGAAAAAATACCGATTTTTGTTACATAAAAAAAGAAGTAATTAAAAAGACGTTTGTGAAAAAAGTACGTTTATTTTTATACAAATAAGTTAAATAGACACATGCATAGAGTCTAAGCTTGATGAAAACGCCTGAAACGAAATTGGAATGAAAGCTGGTTTTGTTTCCTTAACGTTTTCCATCCGTTTTGTGGGAAGGAAGTTACCGCAACAAGCATCCAGTGAAAAGGATGCCGGGTCCGTCAGAAATAAGGAAGGATCAGATACAACAGCTAGGCACTAACAGTGTTGTTGCCACCTGCCGATTGCGTTCATCCATTTTTCTCCTCCGTTTTCGTTATCTAGAACGAATTTTATTTTTTCTCGATCTTTTTTCAAGACAATTATTACTAACGGACAGACTGCGGGATGACAAAACGGACAGTTTGAACAACCTATCCCTTCCCTTCCGACTTTAGAAGAAAACAGAAACGTAACGCAACGGAAGGAAAAAAACGGATGGTGTAAACCTAAGGCGAGGTCAAGAGCATTTGCCGCGTCTACGTGTGATATGAGTTCAGTTTGAGCGTTCACCTTCTCATCGCTTTCCTCCGAGCCGATCAGCGCTGTATGGAACTGACACTAGCAGATGTCCCCGCACTTAATTTACGTCTTAACAAGTCAATACGTTGATATTATTCATAAAATCCGTCTATTCCGAACTCCCTCTTAACCGAAAAGCGTTCGGTCCCAATTAGTTTGGAATATCGGGACTCTACTGCATATCTTAGTAAATGTATGCAAAGCATCCCAAGCCAGGTAACTAGTCATGTCCCGTCAGCTTGGAAGCGAGCAAACCACCGTTTGCTTTACTTCCGCCCTCCTACCGTCAAACCATTTATATGAAAAGCTAACTGGTCTCTAACTGAGATTCGAACACTGATCAGGAAGATACCACGCTACCCACTCGGATTAAACAACACTTTAGTTACTTTACCTACGTGTTTCATGTACAAGTAAATATATCTTCATTGGCACCATCTAGGAGTGGTTATAGCAAGTTTGCTGTATTATAATTCAATTCAAACTTCTGATGTTACACATTATAAATAAAACAGTTGATTTGTATCAAAAACTAAACATAGTATTAGGTTATGCCTACAATGAACCAAAATACGTTAATTTGCAACCAATTTGACAAATTTAGAATCAGGTAATTATTCTTCACAACTAACAGTTTTTTTTTTTTTTTTTTTTTTTTTTTTTTGATTAGGTAAAAGAAAACAAAAGTCTTCTTGTATTATAATTCAACCATCTGGCGTTACGTATCAAAGCCGCCCTTATGATATTTTCTAGGGTGGGGCCAGACCGGGGTATGGGGATTAAGGAGTAACCTCCACTCCATCAACAAAAGTGCTCCAGGGAGATTTTTGACCTCCCCCAGAAAACTTGTAAAATGTGAGAATCCAATTTGGCTGTTCAGGTGAAATATGAAAGCACACAGCATTGAGTCTGTACCTTTACACCACCAATGAATACACAAAGCTATAACACGCCTAGAGGCCGCACCAAGTAGTGACCCAGCAGCTCGTGCTTAAACTCTTGTAAAAAATTAAATGAAATACCTGTAAAATCAAACGTCACGTAATATTTACAACATATTCTTCTGATAAATATCTTTAAAAAAACCGTACCATTCTTAATAATATACATATTTTCCTTTCCCTGGTTGTTAGGGGTGGGCGCGGCCCTCCTCTGCCCATAGGTATGGGAGCCCATTATATATGTTTCCTTTAGTTGGTAATATCAAAATTTGTTTGTAATGTAAATTACAGATTATTTAAAATATTAACGGTGAAATTACAGCGCATGCCGCAATTCGAGTTATTGGGGTTGGTCGTGTCTATTTCGATCTTTGTCTTACTTTAGCTGTGTATAAGGGGAAAGGTACCTCTCAATCGTCGTTTCCGTGAAAATACCAGACTACACAGTTATCTGTTTGCATTGGCTTCGCCATGTATAGCCGCCGGAGTTAGTGGGCGAAGCGAGCCAT
Source organism: Philaenus spumarius (assembly GCA_018207615.1). Taxonomy (NCBI): domain Eukaryota; kingdom Metazoa; phylum Arthropoda; class Insecta; order Hemiptera; family Aphrophoridae; genus Philaenus; species Philaenus spumarius. The sequence goes on along the minus strand of JAGFPH010017894.1, from coordinate 9,949 downwards.
GGCGGAGACCCTAGATAATTATATACAGGGTGCTTGATAGAATAAACTTTGAACACAAAATCTTACAACTAATACGTTTATTAACTTAAACGCATTTCAATGACAAAGTCACCATCTTCAGTGATGCACGAGTTACAATAGTCAAACTATAAGTATAACTATTATAGTCAAATTATAACTATAACTTTGAGTTATAGTTTGACTATTGTAGCTCGAGCATCACTGAAAATGGCGACTTTTTCGTTGAAACGCGTTTGAGTTAATAAACGTATTTGTTGTGAGATTTTGTGCCAGGTTTATTCTATCAAGTATAACTTCTCACAAGTCAAGCTGAAAACTTACTACCATTATTATTTAAAAACTAGAAAAAGATTTACAAACTATGATTGTTTGACAGTTATTTAACTTCAGAAAATTGACTCATAGTTATTACTAACGTGGATATAAAATAATTAATTGCAAATAAAATAAAAATAGGCAACTAGTATCTTGTGAGGGCAACAGCAATCGCGTCATTTTATTTATTAATGAGATAAAATGAAATTCACTGACTCACAGTTACCGTAAAATATAATTTATTAAAGTGAACAGCTAAACTCCATCTTATCCTCCACCATACAAATCTCCAGGTGTAAATTTTACGACGTCAGTAAAATATACCTTTACGTTATTGCTCACTTTACTCCGCCTCAAATCAGATGTTTTTTTGCAACGCAGGGCAAAATAGCGGACTTATAGCCGCTTCTAAGCAATTGCAATCGGATTCTTTAATAATACCAATCTGCCTTTATTGTAGAAAGCATGTAAGGGTTATTTACAGAGAGAAGGTTATGTCGCGTAGATTAAAAGACAAAAGATAATATGCAGACATTTTGTAGTCTCGTTAGTGTATCTTTTTTGGGCGTTAACTGAATTAAATGATCTATCCATTAAAATTGGAAAGTGGCTAGGCCCGTTTAAGAGTATTATATAAAACAAATTATTGTACAAGAGAGCAACATAGACATAAGAAAATAGTACCAAATACTTACTATGCTTTTCAGAATCTTCGTTAAAAATTCCATTTGACGCTAAAGAAAACAATTATATACACAGTACCCAGTTAACAACTTATAAAAGGTTAAATTTAAAAAATATATCAATCAAATTGAGATATTCAATCTATGCAGAATGTTAGAAAAAGGGTTCCAAGAATTCAGGGCGTGATTCCCCACATCAAAAAAAGATGAAAATTTCTAATAAACTAGGTCTAAACATGCTGCTTTTTTTGTCTAGCCGCAATTTTATTTGTTTTAAAGAAAATGATGTATCTTGAGAACGGTTCAAGATATCTTCATGAAATTTGGTACACATTTATTTAACTACATCACCTATTGTTTTAAAAAGGACCTTAATTTTATCTTGAAAATTCTCAAATGGCGGCCATTTAATTTTAATTGGTAATAACTTGTTAATCTTATATTTTATGAAAATTACTTTAATTAAATAAAATATTTCCCATTTCATTACGAACAAAAATAATCTTCATAAGAAATCTTCATAATTGTTTTATCTTCGATTTCAAAATCCGATAAAAAATAACGAAGTTATGACAAAATTTATATCAGAGTAAAACATTTTTATTTAAACATATTTATGTTTTATGAAAACAAATCAAACACATTATGATATAAGAAACAAAGCATTGTTGTAAATTTAAATAAATAGTATGAGCTGTCATTTTTCAATGCTTATCAAGGGCATATATGTTTCACAAGAATTAATTAACGACTAATGTAGGACATTCTTCTGCACATTTTGTTTTTTACACGACCGTATAGCTCGCTTGGTTCGCATAAAATAGATTAAAACGTAAAATACTAAAAAGTACCCGGTTCAAATCTACAACGGCCAAGTTTGTACGCTGCGAGCGAAGCGAAGCAGTGCGTAACCCGAAGCCGCAAAGTCGAGAAGCAAACTCGGAAAGCGAGTTTTCCGCTGCGAGTGGAAAGAATCAGAGCGTGAAACGAAGCTAGAGGCTTAGGAGAAAACAAATTCTATTAATATGTATGGTACACATAGGCAGCTATTCAGCTCCTTCGTGAGTAGATCAATTTCACAAATACAGTACTTGGTTAAAACCCTAAAAATATATAAACTTGATTTTGTAAATTCACTCAACTCACGGCATTGGCTCAGCTGCGTGGTCGAACTATTATGTGTTTCTTATTGCTGCAGTATAGAATATAATAGCTAGAGGAAAAGAGGCTACATAGACAATATACAATACTGTATCTATTTTAAATCAAAATTACCCCATTACTTTAAAAAAACTCTTATAAACTAGGGATTCGGTATGTATGTTGTACTTAGCTACTGTAATAGCATACTAAAAGTCCTCACAAAAAAAAACTGTGCTACGGCCGCCATCTTGAAGAATATCGTCCAAAACTTCCCCATAACTTAAAAATATTCATCCTATAAAAAAGTTTTAAATAAAAAAATGTATTACTTTTGTTGTTAGCAATTTTCATTAAAATTGACCATTTAGCCACAAAATGCAATCAATTTAGACAATTATTAGTAAAAAAACACTAATTTCCGTTAAGGAAAGTTATAATGAAATTTTTAACAAACAAAATTTTGTTTTAATCTAAAGATTGGAATTTCCTTAACCAATAAAATAACATATGAATTTTTAAACGTCACACTGCAGATGACTTTAAACAGTAATTTTTCAATCTGGCGTCTTTACCCCCAACAATCGATGCAGCATCTCAGCATTCTTATCGTGTGTACCTACAAATCCACGAGTGGAAAGGAAATCAAAATGAACTTTCTGACAGTTCATAAAAAAATCTGGAAATATAAAAATCATGAACTTTCTGGAGCTGGACAAAAATCGGATATACATTAACTCCCATGTTCATGACCAAAGGACCTGCTCCATCTGAGCTATTAACACTTATTTCTTGCAAATGCAAGTAAAACTGTACAAACACTGGTGTTACTGTCGTAAGTCTATGCTTCAGTGTTCTGTCATGTGTCGACACTACCAAGGGCTGTCATGCGAAAATTCTGGGCAACCAGAAGAACTTCAGTCTGATGATGAATGAGGTTGGGGAAATTATGTACCAGTATACTATATTATGTTAAATGTGAGAATTTAGCAAAAATTTAATAAAGGTGGTTGTTTTTTACTTTAGATGATATTAAATTTTTTCGTAATTCTTGTAAAATTTATTATTAATTTTCCAAGATAACTGCCATATCACAGGTGTTTTTGAGGGGACTTTTATTATATATTATTCCAGTAGGTAAGTTCAATGTACGTACCAAATACCATGCTTGTATCATGACCTTAGTGAACTCAGTAGGAGTTTATTGTTGTAGCCTAGCTTGGTAGTGAAATGCAACGAAGGCATCTGCAGTGTAACTTTAAAAAATTCACATAAGATATAAATGAAAAGAGAAAAGTTATATTATTGGTATGAAACTGTTCAGGAAATTCTAATCTTTAAATTAAAACAAAATTTGTTTTGTTAAAAATGTCTTTATAACTTCCCTTAGCGGTAGATAGTGTTTTTTTTAAACACATTGCCAAAATAGTTTTTTTAATATTGCATTTTATAGCTAAACGGTAAGTTTTATTGAAATTTGCTAAGAACAAAAGTTTTTACCTTGGTGTTTGGACACCATTTACCAAGATGGCGGCCGTAGCAAAGGTATTTTTTGCGATTACTTTTAGTATGTTATTAAAATCGTTAAATACAATATACATTAAAAAAGCCCTAGCTTATAAGAGTTTTTAAGGTAATTTGTCTAACATGACTGGACTAATATGACTGTATATTTATACCTCCCTGATTTTTAATTATGAAAAAAATCACTACCTCATCCCGCTGAATCTGATGCACAACGGTGTATAAATCTATATATTAGTATTGTAAAATCAAAAATTGTTTTGAATTACTGAGAACATAAAATATAAGCGATTTCACTCAGTTTTACAGTCTAACTTGGCTCTTGACGTTACGTTTTTCAATCAATGAACAGACCTTATCTTCGAAAACAGTAAACTTTAGTTTATTAAAAAATTAAAATATGAACCAGCATTTGTATAAATGCAACAGTTAGAGAATATAATATTTCTCTTTTTGACAAAAAGCCCTGTAATACCGACGATACTACAACACGTGTTAAAGAAGGTTATGTTTTAATGATGGATGTCTGCTTCACGTTGTTATCGGGACTGCTTTAAATACAACACTATAATGATGTATGCGCCTTCACTCGGCAATGACGGGATTTGCAAGTCAAGCCGTGCTTGTCTGTTTAAACAGTTTTTAAATCTGAATAACAATATTGCTTTGTATTCATAGAGTTTTAACATGTTAATAATTATAAATCAATTATTTGTTAATTAATACAAGTGCACAACTTTAAGCTATGTTATTACGAACATAGCTTAAAAACATAGCTATGTTTGAAGTTTATTTGTTAAACATCGATGTTAAATTTTATTATTAATAATCATTTGGACATTTTGAATTGTTTGGTGTAAAAACAATACACTGTTCCTGTTCCAGCGAACGATTTCACGGAGCGCCAGGATTCCTCGGCCAGTGTTGTTTAGGCCGGGTCTTGGTGTCAGGGATTTCTTCCAGGGCTAATTATCCATGTTACTAATGTTACCCTGTTACTAATGTCTCAGCCTAGGCTCTCTCCACTCCGTCTACTTCTCAATTTCTTGCATGACGCTAACACATTTTCTGTTTCAGCGAAGTAATAGACTGCTTCTTGCAGCCATTAGGGATTTCCCTTGACGCTGCTACGCTCTCCCCAGTGAGCTGTTTGTGGAGGGGGATGTTGGTTTAGTGGGTATTGTCCTTTTGGACCTAGTCCCACATCCCACAGTACCTTCTCAGGAGAGAGGTCTGCGTAAATGCATTCCAAACTACCTACATAAAAGACGTACTGTTTGTGTTTTCAAGGTATACCGCGCCAATGAGTGGAATTCTGGAAGTGAAATGGGAAAAAGGAAAGCAGTAAAACAATGTTCATGTAGTGAGAGAAAATGAAGAAAGTACCACATTGAATTGGCTACTTCATTTACCTTGTACAAGTTTCATTTATATTTATTTTAATTTTCATTCCATGAGTGAATGTTAGGCATTGCAGAGGAAAATATCTACTTTTACTTTCTCACTATACTATAAAATAGAGAAAGTATAGTGATCGCAAAAAAATCGATGTTGATATTTTTGTGGAAATATCCGTTTTGGGACCCCCTGGGTCCAAAAAAGTGGGTTATTCAAAATGTCTGTCTGTTTGTATGTCTGTCTGTATGTATCCCTACAAAGCGAAAACTATTGGATCGATTTCAAACAAATTTGCACCAGACATATCAAGTAGGCCTGTATAGATGCACGAAACGGTTTTGAAATTTTTTGAAAAACAACCCTCTTTTTGGCAAAAAAAAACCTAAAAAATCTATTATTATTATTTTATCAAAAAAACGGCTCTAACGATTCTGATAAATTGACTTATTTGTAGCCTTTAACGTACCCTACAATATGCAAAAAACCTCATATTCCTAAAAATTCTCGTTTAGCTAATAATAATAATAATAACTGATTTTGAAGGGGTTAGAGCGAAAACTATTTGATCGATTTCAAACAAATTTGCACCAGACATGTCAATAAGGCCTGTATAGACGCACGAAAAACGGTTTTGAAAAACAACCACCTTTTTGACAAAAAAAAACGCCCAAAAAATCAGTTATTATTTTTTTAATAAAAAAAAAGGCTCTAACGTTTTTGATAAAATTTGGCTTATTTGTAGCCTTTAATGTGCAAAAAACCGTATCTTTCTAAAAATTCTCGCTTAGCTAATAATAATAATGGATTTTTGCAGGTTTTTGGCCATAAAGGGGGTTGTTTTTCAAAATGTTTCAAAACCTTTTTTCGTGCATCTATACAGGCCTAATTGACGTGTTTATTGCAAATTTGTTCGAAATCGATCGAATAGTTTTCTTTCTAGATAATAATAATAATATTTATTAGTTAATCTCCTACTTTAATAAATCACCTCTCATACCGCACCTACAATTTTGAAGTCACAGTGAATCTGTTTAGTAATTTAAATATGTTTCTGAGAAAGTGCGTGCCAGTTCCTGGTAACGTTTATTATTTTTGGGAAGAGCCAGAAGTCCCATGGTGCTAAATCTAATAAGTATGTCGGATGTGGAGAGACAGGAACACTTTCTCCGGCCAAAACCTCGCGAATCAAAATGAAATTGTAGCACCGCGCGTTGTCGTAATGGTTAAGAAAGCCATTGGTCCATCTTTCTGATCCCTTTCTTCGTTCATCTTGGCAAACGTACCATTACCTCCTTTGTAAAATTTGGAGTTTACAGTTGTTCCCCCTAGTACGAACTATGATCGTACTATATCCTCACCATCGAAAAAAAACAATGAACATTACCTTGAAGTTGACTTCGACTGTATTTTTAGGGGTAAGGGAGTTCCTGGGTTTTCATTGAAAACTACGAATTTTCATAGGCAGCCAAGTTACTATTTTGGAAATTAAGTCCAAATCTACATGAAGACGAAACCTGAGAAACGATTTTCCTTCTGTTCATCAATTAATTAGAAGTCTGGCAACGAATTTTGCTCTCATTCTTATCATTTGCAAATGATCGGTTTAAATGTTTTGCATGGACCAGAACAAGATGTAAGCTCTCGAACAGTCATTCGCCTGTTTGAACGACCAAGTTTGGCCACTTTTTACAAGTTTGCACCGTGTTTGAGGTCGAAGGACGTCTCGACCGTTCCTCGTCTTCAAGCGACTTGTTTCTGCTTTTAAATCTCTCATACCACTTATAAACAGTCTTCAGAGTTACCACATTTTCTCCAAACTCTGATTCCAACATTTCATGAGCTTCTTTAGCACTTTTTTTTTCAATTCGAAATAAAACTGAATGTTAATGCGTTGTTCGAATTCCATGGTGCACGGTAAATACGACATCACTCTAGCGGCTCAGGAAACTGACTAACAAGTCAGAACGTGTTCAAACTTGAAACTGCCTGTCTCAACCATCGATATATACACTTATGGATCGCGCACTGGGCTATAGAACCCGAACCTAAATCTGGGGTTGCGTCCGTGGTCTGAAGGCGTCGTAAGTGGGCAAGAACACGCCCGGCACACACGGTAGGCATTACAATAACGCTGTTCCAACAGTATAAAACTCTGTAGATTCTTCAATATGTTTATATTTCACAATGAAATTTTGTTTGTGAATGTTGGTAACTGTTGATTATCTAACGATTTTTATAATAAAGAACATTATATTATTATAAATTAAGATTATGCCTTGGTAATTTTCATAATATCAGTGTACAAGTATCAATATCGGTACAAGCACAGACAAGAAAGGACGTACATGGTAATAATAACGAAAATAATACAACTAATTTTGTATTGTAGTTTATTAAAGATGCTAAGACGAACAAACAAGACAATGATAATATTTACATGTTAGAAAATAAAATTACTTTGGTCAATTTTGTCTTATTCCTAAGATTGATTTTTTTTTTGTCATGTCCAAAGTTTTCTGTTTTGCAATATGGTGTGAAATTATTTTAAAATATAATTGGGTAACAGATTTAATAAAAAATAACTCACGGCTTCCTGTAAATTCATCGTTACCTACATGGCCTTTGAAAATACTACCTTTGAAATGGTTACAAACTATCATTGTTAAATTGTAAGAAGTAACATTTTTTTCTGATGTTGATAACTTGAGCATGTAGGCATACTTCACAATTTTAAATACATCCTCACTTGATCTGATTAGTTTTTCTTTAGATTTAAAATCAGTGATGCCTGTATGAGCCCTAAAATCTGTTTCACTTGCACGGAGCAAAGAGCTACAGTTGGTACAGTTTATGTTTTTTTCTATACGTCTCACAATCACGCCACAAATGTAATATTAAATTTCGTCCTTAAAATTTGAATTACTATAATTTTCCATGACCAATGCGGCACTCTCTATTTCACTATCATTAATATCATTATTTTTTTAACTTCTTTCTTTTCGTGTTTGGCAAAATTGCGTGGTAATCGTCTTTGGTAAAATGTTTGCTGCATAAAACACTATATTAGGTGGGCTTATAATTTTTCCTCTTTGTCTCAGCTATCCACTTGATAAGAAAGTTTGCATCGTTCAATGGAAAGCTAAAACGTAAAACAAATCAAATTTAAACATTGAAATGGTATAATGTATTAAATATACCCTCTGCGCATTCAATAAATTTCATTGATGACACGGTAATACACCCCACTCTGAAATCTGCATTACCTCGTCTCATAATATGAACAATATAAAATGTATTTTTTGGTATTTTCAAACACAAACATATATTTTCTTGTAGGTAAATAGCTACAGAATAATAAAATATTTCAATTATCTACAATATTATACGTTTTAGGAGAAAACTTTTAACATAAACGTCAGGTTATTCAAAAATATATATTTTGTTTTTGTTTTGAAAGAACAATGGTAAATAGGAAACAATATATTTACTTTATGAATTTTTATGACGACTTATAAAATTTGTTTTCCGTATTTCATTTATTTTAGGAGTACTCGTGTAAGATACAGTACAATTTATTAAAAACAACTCTGTAAAACTGCCAAAATGGCCGGTTCACCAATCAAACCACAATTGGGCACTCTTAGGGTTAAAGTTTTTAAATACTGTACCTGTACATTAGGGCCAGCCAAATACATTGTTGTTAGATATTTCAGTTCAAAATAAATTAATTGAATTAACAGAATAATAAAATCACTTTTACTTCATTTGTTATCAAGTTAATGGTAACCTACAATAACAGAGACTATAATTCTGTCTCAATATTACTATTCAGGGACTGCAAAATGAGCATTAACATGCTTAATAAAATAAGTACTTACTTGTGAAAAGAAAGTCTTTCGCTGTATTTCGTCCGTCTTGAACTACAATTAATTGTAAGCAGCGCAGCTCTTAACCATTTGCCACAAAATAAAAACAACTCAACAGTTAATTAGAACACCAGTTGTCTTAGGCCTCGGCCACGATACGAGCGGCGAGCGGTGAGCGGTGGGCGGCGGGCGGCAGTAGCAGGTGCAAGCGGCACACAAAAATTATCTAACTGATGGAGTTTCCTTGTTAAACACGGTTGGGTGGCTACGATGCAAGCGGCGGATGTGCGTTGACCTAACTCTCGCTCCAGAGTGCCGCTCATGATCAAATCAGTTAGATAATTTTTCGACTGCCGCCCGACGCTCATGGGTTTCTTTACTTTCAACAAACATATGACATTGGTTAAAAAGGCAAAATTAAGTATTTTTGATACGTATACGTTCATGGCATACTAACGACCACTTATATACAAAATTTCAAGAAAATCCGACGGTAAACAAAAAAGTTGCTAATTTTTGCGAGTATACTTTCGGAATTTGGTATTCGGTTCAAGGATTTATTTATTCTTTAAACACCATGAATTATGGAACAATAAACAACACCAATGGATTAAAACTTTCTGTTATGGGACTTCTTACCATAGTTATTTTCACAGGAAGCATAATATTTTAAAATTACTCCTTCCCCGGGTTACACCTGAATTTATGTTAAAATCCAAATTTCAAGAAAATCCGAATGTAAACAAAAAAGATTCTAAATTGTGCGGTTATAATTTTGGAATTTGGCATTCTGTTCAAGAGTTTATTTATTTTTTAAACCTCATAAAGGATTTAAACTTTCTGTTGTGGGACTGTTTAACATTGTTATTTTCACAGGAAGTATAATTATATTTTTAAATACTCTCTACCCGTATTACACCTGAATTTCTGGACAAAAAGTCTACGGTTAAAGATATTGTGATGCCCTTTTCCCTATAGGGAAATTCTTTGGCCTTCACAAAA
>JAGFPH010017891.1:0-17013 GCA_018207615.1 Philaenus spumarius | reverse complement strand
ATCCTTTTCGAAATGGAGGCAATTTAAAATGTTTAAATAAGATTAACACAAAAACCGGTAACCCTTTAAAGCGCAATGATAACATATGGCATCACTCAGAGCATTCAAAGTATATATACAAAGTATATGTATAGTATTGCCCATAGATATCATTTGACATCTTAATATCATACAATAGTTTTGTTTTTCCATGTTGGCTGCACTGCTTCCTGGTCAGAAATACTCAGGTAGCTAAAATATAATCCAACTTGTTGGAATACTAACTTATCTACTTCGTGTTTGATTTCCTGAATTCTACATTATTTTACTTCAAAGATAAGACTCTTACATAAATAGTTTTATCCAATTAATATTTTCAACTTTAATTTTTTATTTCCCATGTTGCCCACAGACGCCATGTGGAGTCAACAATTAATTTTTTATAATTTATAAAAAATAAAAATATGTATTTATTTAAAAAGAGGTCTAGTTCAATTACATTAGTGGGCTCAAACTCCAAATAAACAAAGCGTAGGCAAAAATCAATTTTCATGGCCAATAAACTAAGTTAGACTCTATTTTGCAGTTACCCTTTGTTCAATAGTTTTACAATTATAGCATTGGATACGAAATGCAATGGATAAAACAATTTACTCTTAACGTTTGTCACAAAAAATTTCTGTTTTAGAGTTATACATTATTTAGTAAAACAATCCCTCAGATAATTGATAAACAAAAGAATTTCAGTGCATTTGTTTCTAGGAAGTATTTTTTAATTTTTAGCTATATGGCACACCTCAATTTTATCTTCGCCCATTACAGACTCTCCTTTTATATAATTTGATTAACATAAAATGAATTTAGTTTGGCAAATTATCGACAGGCAAATTTGTTTAAAATAATTCGATAAAGGTACTATTAAAAAGCTATATTAAAAATACGATGTTAAACAAAGTTATTTGTTTGGGGTTAGAACCGTGATCATTTCTGTGATCCAAGTTGTTAATGAAACGCCAATATTTTTATTCTTTTGCAAAACATATACCATACATTGCTGAAAAGACTCTAAAAATTATGAAACTACACTGTGCATGTTTTTGTAGGGCGTGCATTTTAACTAAATAAAAGCTAAAATATTTCTACCTTTCGAGCTAACAATGGTTATTCAAGTAAGAAGCACTCATGAGTATCCACTTTTAATAAATGCAATGTTGAATTTTTGTACGTATACAAAAATTGTAAGTAGACAATTTACGTTTGAATTCGCATTTAATCAATAAATTAAATAGGTACAATACCTGCTTTTTTGTCTTATCCAATCCTTAAATCAATATGTGATTACCGTGGTTTCGGGTAACCTATGTACCCATCTTCAGATCACAGAAATAAATAATTCCCTTCATGAGGTCGTCAAAACATTAAAGTTAATACACAAAACAAAAATCACAAAACACGTCACGAAACACATTAAAACACTTTCTCAAAAAACACATTAAAAACATCGATTAGGCCTAATCACGCTAACCGGTCGCGGTAATATTTTTAATACGACTCATTTAATGTTTTGAGTAACATGTAACATCTGCTTCATTGTATTTCAATACATAAGAGTGCATTATCATTATGTTACTATCAAAAGACAAAATTTAATTAGGAATAAAAAATAAAAAGTTTGTATGGTCATGGTGGGGTTTTAATTTATTAACTAAGTTATAAGTAGAAAACATAGACCAAGGCTGGGTTTTGAACCTAGGACCTTTATTGCTTCATGCTACGCTAACTTAGGTACCCTTACAAAACCAGAAAAAACAGCAAATTTACAAAATATTTTTTATTTACTATTTAGGTCTAACTTTTGTTCACCTAAAATCTCTTCTCATTTAAGCAATAACAGTTGTTACGTGCTCTTATATTGTTTAGTTTATAAATAAATTTAATGCTGTTTTTTAAATTTCTTAACCCCAGCCAGGGTTAATTTAAATAAATTACTAGTGATTAAAACATGAACCAAGAACGGGTACTGAACCCAAGACATGTATTGGTCGTGCTACTGCTCTGTCAAATGAAGTACAATTATCACATTGGCTATTGGTCCATGTTATCTCATAAAAACAGATATATTTAAATGTTTTGTTGGCTGCAAAAAAAAAACTAAGATTGATAAAAAAAACTGCAAAAACTCATCAAAAATAAAAATAATTAAATAATTAATGCACTTTAACTAATATCAACATGATACAATTTTAAATCGATATATTGTCAATCTTTTCATAAGTACTGAATCAATTATAAATATGTATATGTACTAAACTTTAGGTTGTGTTGAAAAAATTTGAAGCATTTTGTCTGAAAAGGAAGGCAAAGAGCTTTCATTGTAAAAATCATTCAGAAGGTATATAAAACAAAACTTTGCAAAACACTAAAAAGTGAATTAAAGTTTATGTAAAATACCTTAGAAAATCTGTTTTCTTACGAAATAAGAAAATTCCTTTCCAGAAGTGTTTTTACTTTTAATAAACGTAGAAGAAGGGCGGAAATAAACCACATGGTTGTTGAATTGTTTATAATCTGGTTAGATTCTGTCTTTAATGTTTAGTATTTTGTACCATTTTCAGTACAATATTATTCAAGCGTTACATTAAAAAATAACAAAAATATCTAATTCATACTACATTGAAGTAAATATTATTCTCACATAACTGTTTGACTCTTCTAAACATGATTCTAACATACATTTTTGCCATCGTCTTGCCTACTTTTAATTGACCGAGCGTAAGCGAGGTCTCCGTTTTAACTCGACCGTTCGGCATTCGTCTGTGTGCCTGTCTCACGATTACGGCCATACGCCTTGACCGATTTTGATGAATTTTTACATGAATGTTCCTTATTCCTAAACCGAGCCATGTATATATACGGTTTTTTCCATTTTTAATTTTTAACCCCTTAAATAAAATAAAAATGGCGGCCGGACCGTTTCTCTCAGTGTAAGCTTTTTTCCAAAGCCAGTTTGTGGCTTAACCGTAAGTCAAATTTAAAAACTAATAACATTTTGCTAAAGCAAATTAAATTTTAAACAAATTGTATTCTTGATGTTTTCCGTATCTCTAACGGTAAGCTCACAAAATGGCCGTAAACTTCGAATTTGTTAAAAATCGTCCAAGTTTTTCAATTTCAACCATGTTTTTATACGTTTATTCTAAACCAATTCAAAAGTGTTCCATAGCTTTTTTGTGGAAAACTAGGCCTGTTTTGAATAGTAATTTAGGAATATATCATTTGCCAAAAAATGACATATTATTATAAGAAAGTGTAGAGGATAAATCAAAGAATTGAACTGTATACCTGTAAATTATCATTGTAAATTTCATCAAAGTATTTGACTTAGCTTTACTTGAATTACAAAATGAGATGAAACAAATGAAACCTCGCGGCGATAAAGGACATACAAAAAATGACCGTATGACCCCGTGGGAAGTGTTGGTACATGGGTTGAACTCACTATCACGACGTTTTAACATCGTTTGTTTTCATTATTTCTAACATTGGAATATGATATGGAACTTAAGTTAACTTATGATACATTGTTAAGTTTGAGTTATTTAAGTATGTAAATATTTAATTGTATGTTGTCCCTCTATAACGCGATATTTTTAGCTATCTTAAGCATTATTAGCCTAAATAAAACAATGCCTCTAAAAGAAAATCTTTAGCAGTTAAAGCTCAAGAAAAGAAATAAAAACGAGAACTAGAAATCCCGGAATCGCGGCAAATGTAAATAATGTTTCACTGGCTAAACCTTGTGCTTAATTCCTTACTGGCACACTATTCTTAACCTAAGCTCAACACCACATTTGTTATTTCAACGATCGAGGTCTACTGTTAGCAGAACTACTAGTAGTTATATTAATAAAACGCATGGTCGAAATAGTCTATAAATAATTTTGTTTGCACCATTGAGAAAACATTTATTTTGTAAATCGGCACATTTACCATAAAAAAACCCCAAAAAAGTAAATATTCTTCTTCATGTTATTAATTATACTATATATTACGCAGACAAGTATATGTATTACTCTCCTTTTCATGAATCTGACATCAATCAAATAATGTTAATAAACATCTTGTGATTTTTGGTCTGTTGAGGTTTTACAGCTGATTTTAACGGCGTGTTATCCCTCAACAATAAACAATTGGTGAATCGCATGTACAGTCATAATATGCTCTCACTAGGAATCTGAAAACGTTTATCGCTTGAATGCATTAAAGTAAATATCGATCAAGTAGCCTATACAAATGTGTTAAGCGAATATCTCATGAATGATGCTGTTTGTGAACTGTTAGGTAGAATGGAATTGGAAGCATTAATTTCCTCTTGTAACGGAAAATCTAACCAGCAGTGTTGACGCAATTTTAGTTTAGAAAGTATAGATTCCTAGAATTATTAAATGATATGGTAATATAGGAATAGTCTTTATCTTATGTTATTGTTTATCGATACACTGTTTTAACGTGTTATCGCTGGAGCAACATATTTTTTAAAATAGATGAAAAAGCAGGAGGAAATGCCAAGCATTAAAACACTTTGAGCACAATTAAAAACGGATCTTTGTCTCTGAAAATTCAAGATTTCAGAGTATGTATACAAACCAAATTATTACACGTAGAGATTATTTCCTTATTTATGATTCAAATGTTTTTGTTTTAAAACTTTGTTCTATTGTACATTTTGAAGTCTAGTCAATTAAGTTAAAATAATACATTCTAAAAGATAACAATAATTATTAAATAATAAAATAGTAGGGCACATCTACTATACATTGAGAAATAGTCACTACAGTGGTCAGTGAGTAGATAATTTCAGTAAATCTCAATAAATTAATCAACTTCTCTACAAAACGTAGACAACCAAATTTTCAACTATGCCCAAATAAATCTCCAATAGCTTGAAATCTACCTGTCAGGTTCATTGGAACGAAGCTTTACTCTAAACTCTAGCTGCCCTGGATCCACTATCTCGTTCCCACTCAAAATGCATTTCCCTTACAGCCAGTAAATATTGTCAGTAAATCTGATGTTATTCAAGCTGCCATTATTTCTTTAGGAATGTTGCCTCATAAAGACCCTTTATAATATGGTCTGCACAGTGGGCTGTGATTAACAAACTGCCATCTTAGAAGGGCCTATGCTACCTCAGTTTCTATAGTAAATTATGTTACCTCTGGAGCAATCCAACATCTCCCTGAAATACGAAAGTGGCGTGCTTCCCTTAGTCCACTATGATCCCCCTCAGGAATGTAAGCGTCGTGAGCTCTAACTAAACATATCTCGTTTCCTCTAACTACAATTAAGTAGTAAATTATAGCTGGGGCATCTTTCTGTGGAACCCAATTATTAAAATGTGGTGGCTTCCTCAACCAATTTAAGTACGCTAGCGTGGTGATCACCAAGATAAACATCCCACTTCAACACTATCCTCTCATTGCGAGACTGTGTTATGCTTAACCAAAGACCTCCTTCAGACGAGGTACAGGACCTTGAATAGTTGCATCTGAGACCACAGCAAGAGCGTGGAGAGCTTCCTAAAAAATATTTCTAATACCGATACGGTAAATCCCCCTGACAGATCCCACTGGTAAATTTTTATTACTGGATGTGTATACTATTCATACAATATTACTTATTTTCAGTCCCGTTGAGAATATTTTCCAAGTACTAAAATAAACAATAACAATGCTTGTACCACAGTTAACCAAAACAATCTCCTACTGTTTGCAATGCGTCACTTGTACCCTGGAGCAATATCTTGGTAAACGTTTAAAATATGTAAACTCTCTATAGCAACGGAAAGCTTTTACATGAAGTGTGTTGCAGAAAAAAATGTTTTCATTGAAATATCCAAAATGTTTAAACAATGTGCATTCTTTTATGAAACAAAATATATTACTTATGCATACCTTACATGATTTCATAGAATGTTAATCGAGTTTTGTTTGGATCTCTTTAATTTTTAGTATATATATTCTTTTCAAATTATTCCCATGAACCATCGTGCTCCCAGAAGAAGATTAGTGTTGGAGTGAGAGGGACAATTATGCACAGATGTATTACATATTCTACTCGTTTCTACTATCACGTAATAAAATAATAATTACATTAAAGAAACTGGAATATGAGTCTGTATATTTACAGAAAACGTAATACATACAAAATAAAAAGTTTATTATTTATGTATAAAAATTAAATAACTTCCAAAACAAATTCAGTTCATTACTACATGGAAAAAGAAGTAGTAAAACAGTATTTATAAATGTTCACATTTATCAAACTGTATCTACACATGTAAATATTTATGAAACCGTATCTACACATGTTAATATTTATAAAACGGTATCTACACATGTTAATATTTATCAAACGGTATCTACAGTATTAATATTTATGAAATTGTATCTACACATGTTAATATTTATAAAACAGTATCTACACATTCTAATATTTATCGAACAGTATCTACACTTGCTAATATTTATCGATCAGATCTACACATGTTAAAATATAGTGTTAAACCCGTATGGCTCATGTTTTTATTTTGTTTTAGTTTTCTATCTCTATCTTTTACTTTTGCCTAAAACATCTGATAGATAACATAGATTTTACCACTAACTGTGTCAATATTGACAGCTGAAACTAGTATAAATATAATGGCTTAATCCTGTAACTCACTTTTCAACAATCAATCAGTGCTTCCCCCGTCTAACAAATAAAGTAATTGCGTCCCGATGAAAATATATTTTCCTCTAAACTAAATAGTTGATGATTGGTACTAACGTCCTGGTCTATTAAACTGAATAAACAGTTTGCACACTCTGCACTGTGTTTCTATTTGATTGTCAATGGAATACTTGGTCAATATAATTAGCATTTAGCTTCCTGAGTGGTCATCCGCATTTTTTACTACTTTCTTAGAAAACCTAAACGCAACTATATACTTTTATCTGCTCATAAATCACGTCATTAAACTGTTTGTGTTAATTACACTTTCACTTATTAGGTGGCATTGTTCATTATGGGTTTTATGAAAATTATTTTTTTGATGTGATAATTTGTGTTTTCTTGCTGTTCTGTTTAACTTTTGTAGATTTTATTTATTGATGTTTAATTTCATTTGTAAAGTTTACAGTTATTCAAGAGTCTTAAATTTCTAGTGTTATATTTTCTTTATTTTTAATACATTTCTAAAACAACATATATTTTTCTGTTAACTGTTTAGTCCTAGCTGTAATTTTTCTCAGTGTTGATGCATCTTAAAACAGCGATTTGTGTAACGGGTGGGTTGTAGGATACAGTTTGCAAACATATTAATTCTGTAGTAGAGTAAATAGTTAACTGGCTGTGACTAACTTTCCACAACTTTTGAATCTTCATTATATCATCGAAAAAGTACCATATTAACCCATAACCTAATTAAAAGCAAATAGCATCCCTTAGTACTTTGATCTACTTAGGTCAGGAATTATATGTAATGGTTATACATAATCACTTATAATTTCGACCTACTTTGGTTAGATATTTTGTGTAATAGTTTGATAAAGAAATTAATACAGTCCACTAACCACTTTTACCAACTTAGGACAGTAAGTTTACTTTATGGCTAGATAAAGTGATTAATACATCCTCACTAATTACTTCGAAATACTTCGGATAGATATTATGTATAATGGCTAGATGAAGCGATTGATACAGGATTACTTCGGTCAGAAAGGTTGGAAGGCGAGAGATTGGCCGTGAACCGATTAAAAATAAATCACCTATACAAAAACTCTTAAACGAACGAATAAGTTGAATATATTTACAAAACAAAGTGCAGTGTTCCGTCACTTTATATATTCAAATATAAATGTTTTTACTGTAACAAGAATTGGGTAAAAGCTTTACTGTGTTATAGTGTGTCTAACCTTTTACCTGGCTATTGGATCAGAGTAAAAGTGATACATTACAAATAGCAGTAGACAATTTTGCTTAACATTAGTCACCGTCAGATACAGGTCTCTCTATTGTTTATACTAGCCAATTGAAAATAAGCTTATCTTCACCCAACTAATCAATTAAGATTGAAAAACGTTTATTTTTAAAAACACGGTACAAAAAACAACTACCTCACATTAAAATCCATAAAATATTCTCAGCTAATTTCAAATATCTAAAACACACCAACCAAACTTACAGCAATATTGAGAATATCTTAGATATACTACACACAATAAATAAAGGTCAAAATATGAATATCCTGGAGGTATATGCCATTTTCAAACAATTGAAAAAGGACCCAGACACACTTTTAAATGACGAACAATATTTTAATTCCAACTGCATCTTTGATACTATTTATACAATGACTACATATCAATGACAATCTAAACAAGACCAAATGATAGTCAGGACTTCCTCGGACCAATACCAGCAGAGTAACCAGTTACATAGTATTAATATAACTAGATGCATGTGGCCATATCAAAGAACTAATTTTTATCAGAAAATTACAAATTCAAAATTGGTATGTAATTGTATGTGTTAATGCCCTTTTAGTGGACGTGTTTTTGCTATAAGTGTTCTAAGCCTGACGATGCATTCTGTTGAGGCGAAACACCTGTAGCAACAAGTAAGAAGAACGGAAATCCTGAACTACTTTTCACAAAGTGTGATACAACCAATACATATTTTATCATTAAAATACATAGATAAACTAGGGTGAAGTTTTTCATGTTTTTTTTTACAGTGTAAAATCAAAGGCTCCTATACAAAATAACAAATTTTCCAACCACCGAATTCAACATAGCGGCCGTTTCAAAAGTTTGATGTTGATTATTACCCGCTATCAACCTTTATGATACTAATTTACCCATTGCGAATCAGTTTCGTATGTTAAAGGTGCAAGATTCTCTTCTGGAACAAACATAAGAAATACTACTACATACTGGAATCAGGTAATTTGTGTAAAGGGATATTTCTTGCTTCTGCTCCCAAGCATGGCTTGTAAAATACTCGTGATATTTTAACCGTTTCGCCTGCCTGTACTTATCCTTGGTTCGTTCTAATATGTATTACTTAAAACATAGTTTTTTATTGTTTGTAGAGACTGAAAAAACCCATTATTAGTTTTCTATACAGTTCTTAATAATACATCAAGCATTTTTTATATTTATGTGATGCTAAATGTTTTATGGGTTTTTAAAATTGTTAATTTACAATGAAAAAGTCGAAATTGAATCTTTAAATATCTAGACTTAGGCACTATATTATAAAGGGTCCTTAAAATGTAAAGGCATTTTGAAACTCAATATAAAATATTTGGTGATTGCTTAGTTGGCAATGTTTAAG
The DNA here is from genome assembly GCA_018207615.1 of Philaenus spumarius. Classification (NCBI taxonomy): domain Eukaryota; kingdom Metazoa; phylum Arthropoda; class Insecta; order Hemiptera; family Aphrophoridae; genus Philaenus; species Philaenus spumarius. Next base: position 7,656 of record JAGFPH010017891.1, on the reverse strand, counting down.
TTCACATTCACAATGAATTCCTAGAAACATTTGGGAAATTCGCTTAACTTATGTCAGCGGTTTAGCTGCGTGAACGAATTATTTTGTGAATGCATGCAAAATCGATTACTACAAATAATTATAATCTGCAGATAATATGGGAGTAAAGCAGTACGATAATATACTGTATTACTGATAGTCGGAATATTAGTAGAAATAATTATAATTCTTATGGAATTTCTTTACGGGATTTTTCTTTTCCGTCAACAGATTTTGACCATCAGATTTTCATATTAAGTCAATTTGTCATGCCATTTGATTTATTTATTTATACTATTTAGTTGACCAATTTCTGAACAATATCGGCTAAAACTGAAACTAGAATCCACAGATTAGTATTAAAAATCAAGCGAAACTATATAAAGCAAAACTGATTCGTGTTACCCCTATTCGTCTTGCAATGTAATCAATGCAAATAAAAGCCGTAATTTTTTGTAAAACACGAAAACTGTCACCTATTGCTTTGGTACAATAACTACGTAATTAGTACTCGTATTCGTTAAAATACAATAAGTTACATATTTTGACTTTAGTTTTTACGTTTAAAACTGTTATCTTATATCATAACGCCCACCAATCGTGTTATTTTAAAGCGGCAACAATTTAAACAGGAATATTTTGTTACAACAATAACAAACTGACATGTCGTAGATAATTATTTTATAATTTCCAGGTTCATTTTAACTTTACGCAAGGATATAATTAAATTGTGTCATTTTGTTTGTTTTTCATTTTATTTTTTAAACAACGAGAAATAATTATATTTATTTTCATGAAACACTTTTACGCCAATCACATTGCTTTTGAAATGAAAAAAAAATTAAAATTGTCAGGGGAAATACAAGCCAACACGATGTACTATTAGATAAAAATAGTTATATGGTAAAATGAAATGGGAACTGCCAATAACTGTATTTGCAAGCCGACCAAACGCACTAATTTCAAATTAAGTCCTTAATAACAGCATTAGCTTTTAAATGTCCGGTTGTAACAAATAGATTTTAGTAATCACTTTATAATACCAAATTCGACCACGCAGCTGAACCACTGACGTGATTTGATTGAATTTCCAAAATTAAATTTATATGTTTTAGGATTTCAACCAACTATTTGGGAAATTTGTTTACTTATGAATTCGCTGAATAGTTGCATATGTGTACAAAATATATTAGTATAATTTGTTTGCACATAAGCCTCCAGCTTGGACTCACGTGCTGTTTTGTTCCACTCGCAATGGAAAAACTCGTTTTGAGAGTTTAAACTTGGGCTATGGACTGCTTCGTTTCGCTCGCAGTGTACGAACTCAGCCGTCCTAATCAGCTGAAGATGCCCCCCCTCCCTGGTAAAATCCCCACGTTTATTTGAATCGTTTACTTTTATGGTATTTTGCTTTTTGATAGATTTTGGGGAATCAAACGAGCTATAAGTTCGTCTAAAAAATATAATGTGCTGAATAATATATTACATAATTTTTTTTAGTTAAAACCCAAAAAGTTTCATTCTAGCAAGAAAAATAAAAAAATAATAAAAAATTAGTTCCGGTCAAAAAACGTGCCGCTAGTTGTTTGATTTTTTTGGCTAACGAACTTGTACGAGCAACTTAGACAACCAACGTGTCTAGCAGATTTTTTATAAAATCGGACTTAAAATGTGTCCATAAGAGTACGAACACTTATATTCATACATATAAATATACATTTATATATTTTTTTATGACAGCCCAAAAGTGTTCCGAGGACCACGATCAGTGCTCATTTACTACTCCAAACTTTAGGTCTCAAACATAAGTGTCACTGCAATAGTTCATCTTTCCAATTGAAATTCGCTTATAATTCGTTCAGATGTATGACAGTGTCATAAATAAAGTATAAATGAAACATAAAGATCATCAACAAGAATGAGCTACTATAACAATAGTAAGGATTCATTTTGTATTTCTCCAGTTGCAATATATTTATATTATATAATATAAATATATATATGCAGATATCTACAACTTAAATTTTTACACCATTGGAACTGGAAAGTACTATATACACATGTTAAGAGTTTACGACACAAGACAATGCGATGTACAGTCAAAATAAAAAGTTTACAAAAGTTCACATGAACATGGAACAAAGCTGTATAAGTAGGAAGCTTTTGAAGTAAAAAGGGATCTAAGTGCCAATTCAAAATTTGTTTAGGTTTAACTGAAAATGGAATCTATATGTCAACGCCAATAACGTAGAATTGCTCTATAAGTAGGAAGACTTGAAGTAAAAAGGGATCTAAGTGTCAATTCAAAATTTGTTTTCGTTTAACCGAAAATGGAACCTATATGTCAGCGGCAATAACGAAAACTTAGATCTATGTGCCAAAACAAATTACTACTAGATACAGTGATTGAAACAGAAAGCGATGGATATATGTGCTTGGCTAGAAAACGTGAAATGGGATCTAACTCCACCCGCATGCACATGTAATCTGTCAGTCACATCGGCTGCTGTATAGTTTATGTTACGTTTTGAAAAACAAATTTTGTTGTAAAGTTTTATTAGTGCAGTGTTAGTTTTTTTAAATCAGTAACTATGGATTCAAACCTAGATAACTGGGGAAATGTTTCAAGTTTGTAAGAATACTTTCTGCAATATTTTTGCTCTGTCTGGAAAAATATGTCGGCTTTTAGTTAAACTTAAGCTGACCCCAAATCCAGTGTACACTGAAAATAGATTGAATAAAACAATTGAAAGAAAACTTTGTAAAGATGGCAAGCCACTTGTTTGTGACCACATAGTTTCATTCCAAAAGGAAGTTAGCCACTATGGGATATTTATTCACCTATCGTCAGATCTATACATTATAGTAGTGTTTTAAGATAACACAAATGATTGAAGAGTCACATTTGATGACAGATTATAGCAGTGTATGATTCTTGACACAAACGTAAAAGGACGTAAGTGTCATTGGTACTTACAGCCTACTTTACGTCATACGATTTGGACATAGAACAGACTAGGATTTTTTACTTCAATACATTTTTATTTAATTATTGTGGAAATATTTTAGCATTATTATGATATCATTTGGTATAATACACTTTAAATATTATATTAAAGCTTGTTTTATGTGGAAAATATAAAAACATAAACTTACAGAAAATATCCTTTATGTAGGACTGCTGTTATGAAATTTTATTAATACAGTATTATAAATAAATTTACACGAGATAAATACTTTATACTATAGAAACAGTATGGAAAGGTTATTATGTTATAATACAAAGAAAGTGTATTTAAAATTTCAATCATTTTACCTCTTTCAACATTATAATTACCTGATACTTAAAAACCAAATAATAACCTCACCTCAGCTTAAAATAGATTAAACATTGTGTGGGTTGTACCCATGTGCACAATATCTGAAAAATAAAAAAACTTACAGAAATTATCCTTTATGTAGGGCTACTGTAATGTAATTGACCTAATATTATAAATAATTTTACACAAAATTAATAATTTAGACTATGGCAACTGTATGGAAAGGTTATCAGGTTATAGGTAGCTCAGAGAAAGAATATTTCAAATTAAAAATTTTCACTCATTTTACCTCTTTTAACATTATAATTACCTGATACTTAAAAATCTAATAATAACCTCGCCTTAAATAGAGTAATAAAAATTGGGTGGGTTTGTACCAAAACATGTGCAAAATATCAGAAAAATAAAAATAAAACTTATAGAAATTATCCTTTATGTAGGATTACTGTTATGTAATTGACTAAATATTAAAAATAAATTGACACAAGATAAAATACTTTATACTATAGCAAGTAAATGTATCGAAACGTTATCAGGTTATAGGAATACATAGAAAGTGTATTTCGAATTTAAATTTTTCAATCATTTTACCTCTTTTAAAATTATAGTTACCTGATACTTAAAAAGCTAATAATAACCTCACCTTACCTTAATAGAGTAAAATTGGGTGGGTTGTATAAAACATGTGCACAATATCAGATAAATAAAAAACTTACGGAAATTATCCTTTATGTAGGATTACTGTCATGTAATTGACTTAATATTATAAATAAATTTACACAAGTTAAATACTTTATACTATAGCAACTTTATTTAAAGCCTACATTTTCGAAAACGAAGGTTGTAATGTAATGCTCTGATGTATCCGTCTTAGTTTAGTACTGGGTGCGACCTGTATTATCCCGCATCAGCTTCTGCATAAATGTACTTCTATACAGACCCATCACGTTACGTCAAGTCCATTTAAGTCATTTTAGGTAGTAATTTCAGGTAATTTTACTGTAGTATTTTGTATTTATATTTTACTTTAAAAAACTAACCGATGGCATATGGGGGTCACTACTTTCATTCATCCTCAATTTTGCATCGATTTTGTATGCCATATCAGATGTGAAACGGAAAGAACTATTCATTCATATTAAATAGATATAAAATAATTACAAATATAATACTTTTTTATTTTTTGATGCAGTTTAGAAATAAAATGTAAAATGTCTACTATATGATATCATACTATATCAATGCAGACGTCGCAAATTTCGAAATTTTACGCGCTGTACAAATATATATGTTATATAAAAAAAATATGTACACTTAGAAACGTTATTATGTAATGTGTTATATGTCAAAGTTACTCGTTATGAGTTCTAGTATCATCCACAAAATAATAAAAAAAAGGATATTTTTTAGTGTATTGCCCTCGTCCTCCCCTTAACCTGTTCCTACGTGAAATAGTAGGTCATAAATTATAGATGGCTAAGAGAAAGTATATTTTGAATTTCAATTTTTCAATCATTCTAGCTCTTTAAAAATTATATTTAGATGATACATAAAAACCTAATAATCTGTTACAGTTTCATATTCTAGTGAGAGACCTTTTGCTACGTCATATTTAACCTGTTAGTACGTGATATAGTAGGTTATCGTGGTATATGTTGCTCAAATAAAGTATATTTCGAATTTTAATGTTCAATCATTCTACATCTTTCAACATTATACTGTATTTACCTGATACATACAAACCTTATAATTTGTTACAGTTTTATATTCTAGTGAGAGACCTTTTGCTACGTCATATTTAACCTGTTAGTACGTGATATAGTAGGTTATCGTGGTATATGTAGCTCAGATAAAGTACATTTCGAATTTTAATGTGCAATCATTCTACCTCTTTCAACATTATATTTAGCTGATACATAAAATCCTAATAATCTCTTACAGTTTTATAATCTAGTGAGAGACCTTTTGCCACGTTATATTTAAGGGTCGGCTCTAGTAAAACAGAAAGCAACCTGCGACTCCCTATAGCGGCGGTAGGTTACGCGGGCATTGCTCATCCTAAATCCATTTAAAAGCCGCAATTATTCAAATAGCGTTTCTTTTTAAATACCAAACTCTTGGGGACAAAATTCTTCATCCGAATGGCTTGGTAATTTTTCGCTATAATTAATAGTTACAACGTAAAAAATATTTAAAATCACCCTATAGCGGCGGTTGGTTACGCGGAAATTGCTCAGCCTAAATCCATTTAAAACCCGCAATTGTTCAAATAGCGTTTTTAAAAAAATACAAAAATCTTGGGCACGAAATTCTTCAGGGGAATGGCTTGGTAGTTTTTCGCTATAATTAATAGTGACAACATAAAAAAAATATTAAAAATCAATGTTTTAAATTGTTAGTAGGTTATCGTGGTATATGTAGCTCAGATAAAGTATATATTCCGAATTTTAATGTTCAATCATTTTACCTCTTTAAACATTATATTTACCTGATACATAAAAACCTAATAATCTGTTACAATTTTATATTCTAGTGAGATACCTTTTGCAACGTCATATTTAACCTAGTACGTGAAATAGTAGGTTATCATTGTATAGGTTGCTCAGATAAATTATTTTTTATAATTTTAACATTCAATCATTCTACCTCTTTCACCATTATATTACCTGATACATAAAACCCTAATAATCTGTTACAGTTTTATAATCTAATTAGAGAAATTTTGACACGTCATATTTAACCTGTTAGTGCGTGATATAGTAGGTCATCATTGTATATGTTGCTTAGATAAAGTATATTTCGAATTTTAATGTTCAATCATTCTACCTCTTTCACCATTATATTTACGTTATACATAAAATCCGAATAATCTATTACCGTTTTACAATCTAATGAGAGAACTTTTGACACGTCATATTTACCCTGTTAGTACAAGATATAGCTGGTTATCAGGGTATGGTTTGCTCAGATAAAGTATATTTCGAATTTTAACGTTAAATCATTCTACCTCTTTCACCATTATATTTACCTGATACATAAAATCCTAATAATCTGTTACAGTTTTATAATCTAATGAGAGAACTTTTGACACGTCATATTTAACCTGTTAGTGCGTGATATAGTAGGTCATCATTTTATATGTTGCTCAGATAAAGTATATTTCAAATTTCAATGTTCAATCATTCTACCTCTTTCAACATTCTTACCTTGATTCATAAGATGATGCTCAGACGAATACTTGAACGATAATTTTTTGACAAAGCAGTAAATTGTCGTTAACCATTTGAATGATATTTCTGAATCTTATATTTCTACTGGCCCTTTAGTGTCTTTTATGGATACATTGTATTTTTGTCGTATTTCTAAAATATTTTTACATTTTCCAGGTAACTTTCGCTGTACGAATGAAGCCGTTCATTTCTTTTAAAACAAAATATACAGTTTGGTTTTGTTTCTGCAGATATTTTAGGCACTTTCAACAGCACAACAGAAACTAAATCAACTAGTTGAATTTTATGAATCAGATAAGAGTGTTTATCATTTGTTTGTATGATTTTGTCTCACTAGTAACCAAACTAGGGTCAATTCTACCTGGAGTCTGACAAAAAAGATCTTAGTGAGGGGTAAGTCAGATTAGTGGAACCTTCACATATGAGAAGAAAGTTTAGTTTTAAAGTAAATAATAATATAATTTAAATGTTGCACGAACTTAATTATTATGAAATTCTATTTAAAAGTCGATATTCACAGCATTAAGTGGCATTAATTATGTAAAATAATATAATAATGATTGAAATTGAAACTGGAAATTGAACTTGAATTGAGTAATTTGGTTACTCTAATTTTTTGGTTGTAAATGATCTAAAAAATTATCCCACAAATTTTGGCACGGTATAAAATCACTCGGAGCAAAATTTGTGTTTATAACTTTTACGTGCTGTCATTTTGAGTTCCACCTCGGGTGCGGCAACTGACGCTCATTTTGCTGAATGTTGAATATTAATCAACTGCTAGAAATTAAATTTATTCAGTATAAAATTCCTCTAAAAAATACAATGCTATCTCCCGTACTAATAGATAAAAAGTTCAATATCAATTAATTAAAGACCTAAGTCCGGGTTATGTAGCTATTTGTTGTTGTAAATATGGCATATTTGTTTTTTCTATGAACCGTATTGGATAAGTAACCTAAAATGTATTGTGTGTAATTTAAGTTGATTTTAAAGAATAATTATTTGTTTTTGTTTTTTAAGGCACGTCAGCTTTGATGACGCCTTTTAGCAAGCATGTTACTAAATAAATGAATTTAGATAGAAAT
>JAGFPH010017890.1:0-17013 GCA_018207615.1 Philaenus spumarius | reverse complement strand
AATAAATGAATAGTCGCGGGTGCATGGTAGTATGGTTTCATCCGTGGCCATTGCAGCGCAAGCTTAAAAATAGGTTGAACATATGGCAATAATTTTCAAGATATCGGTTTAAAAATTAGATTATAAAAATATTCTGATAAATATATGTGATAAATGTGATAGTCAATATCTTGAAAATTTTCAATAAATGAATAGTCGCGGGTGCATGGTAGTATGGTTTCATCCGTGGACATTGCAGCACAAGCTCAAAAATAGGTTGAAAATATGGCAATAATTTTCAAGATAAGAACTTCAAACTTGCTATATTGCATTTGTTATAACGTTTTTAAGTTGAGTGGCGATTTTTAAGTTGATATCGTAAAATTTTATGAAATACGCTCAGCTGTTTTGCAGCCTTATTATACAGAGGCTGACTAGGGATTTCCACTTAACAAAACATCGATGTTATACATTGAAACTTGTACATCGATGTACTTAATGTGCTTTTGTTAAATGATTTGCAAAGCCTGCGTTCAGGGGAATGTATTGAAATATTCAAATTATTTCAAACAGACAAATTTAAAAGCAGAAGTTTACAGTAAATAATTAAAAAAGCTAATTTGGCAATTTAATTTACTTTAGCTGGTGAAAGAATTTCTGTGTTGATCAATGGATTTCCATAACAATTTTGCTTCAACATAACATTTTGTTTTATGTTAGTTTTGCAGGGACAACTTCTTTGGAAACCTAATAATAGTTAGTAGTTTAGTTTTGTTAGTAGATTGACTCAGCTCGACATGATAATGTTTAATGCAATCCTTTTATTTTGTTTACTTTTATCCTCATTGTGTGCATATTGAGCAACTCGTGCCCACTCACAGGCTTAGGCACATGTGGGCATTTTTTGTTCCTTTATAATACATACATATGTAATTTATGTTTAATTGGTTTATTTAAGGAAATAAATTAATTGATTGATAACAGATGATTTAAATTAGAATTAATTTCTACGCTAATTTTTAGATTAGGTTTGTTAGAACAAGTCATATTGGGCCTATAATAATTGTTAATAATGAAGTCTATTTAAAATGAATATTCTCCTTTTAACCAGCATAATAATTGATATTTTAAATAATTACGTTTTATAATGTCGCTTTTAACATACGCTTATAAGAGCTCCCATGGACATATACAATAATTTACCGTTGTATAGCCCGTAACTGGCAAAGATGGTGTTTCCTAAAGAGGGGTCCAGAATTGTCAAAAATGCTCTTGGACGCACCGTTTCCGAGATATTGATGAATTTTATGAAAAAATCATGAAAAAGTTCCAAATCATTGCAATGTAATCGAGGCCGATAGAGTAACGTGTTTTTTCAAGATCCGTCACTCACTTATTTCATCCAATTTTAAGCCAAAATTTGAATTGGAGGGGGGGAGCCCCCAGGGACATATAAAATTTACAATCGAAATGATGTATCACATGACCACCTTTCCATTTAAAAAAAACAAGTTTGGCGGATTCAAGATGGCGGGTACATTTTTTGAAATCTTAGTAATATAGTATTTATACATAGAGTAGGTTCCTCAATCACATCTATCTTTTAAATTTTCGTTATAAACGAAATATTAAACCGGTCCCAGACTTTTTCTACACAATGTATATCTTGTAAGAAATGAATGTACTAATTTCCAGATCTCTAGCTTTAAGAGAATATTATATGTATTGTTTTATGGGTTGTTATGAAAATTTCACCCCTTAGCAGCACAGTATAAAATGCAATTATGGTTCACATTTTATACATATCTTGTAAGAAATAAATATGTAAATTTTCAGCTCTCTACATAGTTTTATGTATAATAATTAATTTGTATTGTTTTATCACATTTTCATCCCTTATCAACATGCTACATTTTGCTACAAAATACAAATATGGTTCACTTTTTATATATATCTTGTATGAAATAAATTTCCAGCTCTCTAGTCTTAATGTATGTATAACAAAATGATTTATAGCCTATCTGTCATTCCAGGTCATGATCTAATGTGCGCCAAATTTCAATAATTTAATCAAATCCATCCAGTACTTTTTGCGTGATTGACAGTCGAACATCCAAACAGACAAACATACAAACTTTTACATTTATTATATTAGTAGGATGAGACATCCTTAACGAAATTCAGCTTCCTGGTGTTTGTATGGTGTTTGTAGTCAGCCAATTTATAAGTGTATGTATAATGATTTTTTTATGTATTTAAGAAATGTGGCCTATCACTGACATTCTGCTGTGATTTGAGATTGCACTGATATATTATTGTTTGTAGATATATTGTTTATTGCTATATAGGTATCATTATAAAATTATTATTATTACTTGGAATTTTATGCCATTGATGAAATTGTTAAATATTGCCAGCAACATATCGAATGCTATTCTATTTAGTCCCAAAGCATTTTGAGCTAAAACCTATTTATTGCTACTAGATATCATCCAGTATTTGAAGAATTAAATGTCTTATTTTAAATGTAGGATCTTTGACTTACCTTCAACTTTTACTTTACAAAAGTATCTGCGAGTATTGAACAAACCGTGTAGAATTGCTGTCACGTTTATTACCCCAGTATAACAAACTAAAGGTTGGAACTAGGGTCTAAGTCGGCTACTGTTTAGTCATAAATACCCAAGTGTGATTTTTCAATACACAAGAAATAAGAAGAAACTTCAACACTTAAGCGTACTACGACTTCATCTCCAATAATATAATTATGTTGTAAAAAAGACATGTTCGTTTGATATGTAATCTATACTTATAAAAGCCAAATACCACTCATTGATTGACTGATCATAGTTTCTCAAAAACCATACCACCTAGGAACTTGAAATTTGGTACACATACTGCTCTTAGGCACTAGAGGCGCATTAAGAAAGAATTTTAAAATATTTGGCCTGTAAGGGTTGAAACCCCTTAAACAATAAATATTGTTTTATTTATCTCAAAAACCTTAACTCCTAGGAACGTGAAATTTTGTACACCTATTTGTCATAGAGGCAAGAGGCGCACTAAGAAAGGATTTTTATATATTTGGCCTCTAAGGGTTGAAACAACCCCTAAAACAATAAATATTGTTTGTTATGTATCTCAAAACGCCTATCTATTAGGAACGTGAAATTTGTTACACTTATTTTTCATAGAAGCTAAATGCACAATAAGTAAGGATTTAAAAATATTTGGCCTTTAAGGGTTGAAACAACCCATACAAAAATAAGTATTGTGTGTTATAATTTCCTTTAATATAGAAAACTAAAATTTTGTATATTTATTTCTTATACGATACATATAAAAAGTAAACCAGTTTTACATTTTGTCACGTTTTGCTAAGGGGTGAAAATTTAGAATAAAGGTAAAAACAATAAAACAATAAACCCCTAAAACAATAAACATTGTTTGTTATACCTTCCTTAAAGCTAGGAATTTAATTTTGTATATTTATTTCTTACAAGATACATATAAAAAAATAAACCAATTTTACATTTGATCACGTTCTGCTAAGGGGTGAACGTGAAATATTTGGTACACATATTGCTCAAATGCGCTTTAAAATATTTGGCCTTTAAGGGTTGAAACATCCCCTAAAACAATACATGTTGTTTGTTTTCTTTCCTTAAAGCTTAAATTTTATACATTTATTTCTTACAAAACACATATGAAAAGTAAATAAGTTGTACATTTCGTTTGGTGCTGCTAGGGATAAATATGTGAAAACAACTCCTAAAAACATTAAATATAAATTTGTAAACATTCCTTAAGCTAGAGAGCTGAAATGAGCTGAAATTTTGTAAATATTTCTTACAAGATACATATAAAAAATAAACCAGTTTTACATTTTGTTACGTGCTGCTAAGGGTTGAAATGTAATAACAAACCCTAAAAACAATAAATATTAATTAGTATTCTTTCCTTAAACTTAGAGAGCTGAAATTTGGCACTTATTAATTTTAAGAAAATATTTTAGACGTAAGCTGATCAAAACTATCCTGATCTATGCATTCGCATATTAAAGGCGTATCTGGGTGATCTGCAAACATCCAGCTAAGACTGTGATTTACCAGTCTGTAGATTTAGCGGTTGAAAAAGAAGACGGTCTTCACTCTGAATTTTTTATTTTTTTATTGATTTAATTTATTTAGCACGCATATCTTGACGAAGACGATTGGTGGGCAGCCAGTGAACAATAAATACCAAACTAATTGAATGCACATGTTATAGTTCACTGTCAAGAAATAATAAATGAAAGAAAATGAGAGAAAAATATGACAATAATTATGAATCATGGTGATGCAACAATCAAATTCCCTATAGCGAAACACGAATATTAAGCTAGTTTATTTATATATAGATTGGTCAAATAAAATAATATACCGGTAGTTTTACACATCTGCTTGATTGGAAACAGTAATATTAATAATTAAGTAGCTATGAATAATATAAGATTAGTTTCTCCCATACAAAACTGCCACTTTTTGTGTCTGACTTGTTTAAACCAAAATTTTTTCTGATGGAAATTTAAAACTCTGTAGAACACTATCCTTCATAATTTAGAAATTTATCACTGCTTTATTTATTGCACTTTATTATTTTTAACCACCAGATTCAAATAGATGAACTAATTAGGTAAATTATTTTTCGTAACAAGAACTTTATGTTGTTAAAACCTATATACCAAATGTCTTACATAAAATACACCATGTTACAATCTGATTATATGACAATTTCAGGTTAGGCCTAGAATGGAAATACCTAATAATGTCATTAGAGTGCAAATCACTAAAATTGTAAAAAAAAAAATTATCAGTATCAATAAACTATCAATAAATAGGCTATGTTTTGTTGTGTATGTCGTTTATTATGTTAACACAAACTATTCATATACTATTTCAATGAAGGTTATATAATAATTATTTAAGTAACACGACTTTGATGTTATAGTTAATCCTGAACCTACATTAAAAATAAATAATTAATTTCTTTCCTTTCTTAAAAATGTAGAGGAGGTCTAGTATTCCGTTTTGACCTTAATCTATTGAAACTAGTGAGATTATTTAAGCTGTATATTGTATTTTTTTTAGTATAATAGAAAAAGATATAGTGGAAGTTTATATCGAGTGCAACAAAGAAAACGCACTGTTTTTTTAAATAAAAAATAGAATCTATCAAACAAAATAGCGAAACAAGCAATGTTACCCTAATATTAGATAAATTATTAATATATTTTTAAATTTCATATTTTTATTTTTAATTTGATACCACACACATTAGACGTACAACTAATAATTATGTTTGGACTCAAAATGATCGCTATATCATTCCTACTTGCATTTTGCTTTCTTAAATTCTGCTTTTGAGCTCCTACTAAGGATCACAATGAATATTTTCACCTCTACTTAAGCGGTCTTTGGAAAAAAGATAAATTATTACAATACAATTTTTTAATTTGTATTCAATTCATTAAATTTAAATAATGCATTTGTTAATTTTAATTAGTTTTAATTTGATTTATTAAATTCCATATACAATTGGAGAAGAGCGAGTTTTAGTTATATGTCAATAGTTTTTGTGTTAAAATAAATTTAATAATAAGACACTTATAATAAACATAAAGTGTAGTGTTTGTTTCCCATGATCTTTATTAACGCATTCCACCTCTCTCGAAAATGTAATTGCATGTTTAAATATTATTAACAAACACTCATCAACATTTCATATACAGAGTGTTCATAAAGTCCCTTTAACCCCTTATTATTTTTGTTACTGAAAGTTGATATGTATATATCTTGTGTTGCATAACAAGACACTTTTTTTACATATCAGACCCTCTATGATTTGGGGGGCTTGAGGGGTTAACCATTTCAAATATAAAGGTAGGTCAAGTAATACACCATCGAAAAGCTTATTAAAAGAGAAACACAATGGCTCAAACTAGAGCTTAATATCTCACTTCGTTTCAAAGTAATAGACAATCAAAGTTCTGTAAAATAACATACAACCTTCTTATTCCTAATATTAACAAACTAATAACCTGCTTTGATGTTATGATAACAATATCATTTTCCAGAACTTTGATTGTCCATTACTTTGAAACAAACGAAGCAAGATACTAAATTCTAGTTTGCGCCATTCTGTCTCTCTTTTAATACGCTTTTCAATGGTGTATTACCTATTTTTATATTTGAAATTTTTAACCCTCCTCAAGCCCCCAAAACCCTAAAGGTTCAGTATGTCAAAAAAATGTGTCCTGTTATGCAACACAAGATTTGTACTAAGTTTTGTTAACTTATTTTCAATAACAAAAATAATAAATGGGGTTAAAGGGATTTTATGTATACTCTGTATATACTGAACAATCTAACCAATAACAATTCCATGGCAGGAATAAGGTCTTTTTGGTGGAGAACAGTGACAGAATGAGATGGTGATAAAACAAAAAAACTACCACTCAGCATGAAAAAAACATATTTTTATCACTATTTTTTACGATTTGGTTTCGCCATAGTTTTTATGTATATGAAAATCTCTAAAACCACATAATTTTGAAAATTTTGTTGAACTATTCTCTGAAAGAGAATAATTAAATGGGATTTTGCATGTTTTGTGCAGAAAAACTGGAATAAAAGAAATCTTTCATATAGGCCTACCACTTAAAATGTTAGATATTTGGAAATAAGGAGCAAAAGTTGGGTGGGTTATAATCTAAAGTAATTTTATAAGAGGTGCTAACGTAATGATTGGTTAATTTACTCTAAAACAATTTGTAATAATACTGTATATTTTGATTCTAGGAAGAATATGCACAATAACGTATTAATATTAAACAAACCCGTAACTATTTCATATGAAGTGTAAATAACTTGTGTAATTTATAATATATTGCGCACATTCAAATAATGGAAGCAAGCAACACCCTCATCTAAGGAATACAAGAACAATTGGACTGAACCCTTAGTTAGAAAAGGTGCACTTGACGGCAACATGGGATGTGTTAAATCTGGCAACATTGTCGCCCCCGACTGAAGGCATAACCATAAATAAATGTTGTAGTTTAAAAAAATAATATTTTTGAAGGCTCATAAGCACCTGACCCAGACTAAGGAAATATAGAAAACCGACATAAATATTACAACAGAGAAACTTTACTTGAGAAACAAAAAGGAAGGGCTTGGGAGACCTCAGGTCATAGTAAAGACAATGGTTTTAACAAGGGCGAGTTTGACATGAATTCTACCTGATCATTTAGTTTAAGGTGGTTTTAACCTAAAGGAAATAACAATTGGATTGAACTAGTACAATATTTCTGACTTTGAAAGTGATAATTTATAAATACAAATGCTCCAAGTTCCCTTCCAAACCATTTATTAAAACATTTATTGAGGTTATATAAAATATATACTTAAATTAATTTTTAAATATTATTTTTCTTTTTAACTTTTAAAGACGCTGATCACTATAAAAGTAGGTAGTAGGGGGAAATGATCAAGTGTTAAAAAAAACGTATTTAAAGTCAGTTAAACTAGAGCCGATATCAATTATCAAACTATCGTTTAGCTTGAGAAATGAATTTTAAGCCAGTATCATGTAAATTAACAAACCGGAATCTATTTAATTTGAGCGTATGCAATCCTGACAGCTTTAACGCCAAATGAAGATGATATATTTTTAAAGACTGGCAAAGTAAGGTTACGCACAAGGTGTACATCAAAAAGCATTGTATATAGTTTAAAGAATAACATAAAAAAAACATTAATATTCGTGAAAACGCTAACTGTTTGATACAATCTCTGCTTTTATCACTGAGGGAATAATTTATTTGCAAATAATAGTCCAGAATTACAAAACTTTTTGAGAAGTAATTAAGATAATTGTCAGTACCTTTGTACCAAATATGGCCATAACCTCTACAATAATGTATCGGATCTTACCTGAAAGATGTTTTAGAAAACTATTTCAAACTCTGTATAAATGTTAAAAAATCGGAGAGCACAATTTTAAACTGTTCACAGAACACATATAAATACTTTATTTGTACGTGTGCTAAATTTCATTTTAATTTATTATTACATTTAAAAGAAAAATACATTTAACTGACAACGCGCAAACCGCTAAATGTATAAATAAGCAACATTATGAAAAACTAAAAACCGACAATTGAAAGATGACACTTACGTCATTCGAATCTTACTGTGGCAGACATGCATAAAAATATAAATTATGTGTGTTTGTTGCCGTTAAGGCAGGTAAAATAAATTAAACATAATTTTCGGTTATTCCTAGACTGATGAAGCAACACATATTTCTTGAATGTAAATATTTATTCATTACGATAGCAACAAATTGAATAAAATAACAGATAAAACAGTTGATTCGGATGTCCAGCTTAGTGAAAAATAATATTTAAATTTAGGCCTAGACTGAACCAACTCATGTTTCAACGCACACAAATAAATAAAAGCTTGAGTTAAGGAATTTAAAAATAATAAACCACTATGTTGCATTTTTTAAATTAAAAATTAATTTAAATCACACTAATTAAAAATAAATAAGACTTATTAGAATTTAATAGTAGGCCTATTTATATAAAATAATCTGTTTGCATTTGCTTCTACATGAGTCACCGAGGGGGTTGACGAGTGAAGCGAGCAGGGGGCGGAGCTCTCTAGTATCTAATAAATTTATAACCAATAACTACGTTATAATTTAGTTGTAGCTCATATGTCACTGAAGATGACGACTTTGTCCTTGAAACGAGTTTGACAAATAAACGTATTTTTGTGAGGATTGTTTCTGTATTTTATTTTTACTTTTACTTTTAGAAACAATACTTTACTTTCAAAAGTGATTGAATTTTTCTTGAAATTTTCTTGATTTTCTAATAAACTGTTTAAATAACTGTATTTATTTGTTTATAATATTGCAATGTTTATTTTATTTCTCTTAGCCACCAAAATCATAAATACTATTTGACATGTGCGAATATTTCACAAGTTAGGAGTAGACCTACACTTACCTAATTTAATACGTTGATTTAATTGAGTTAATTACGTTTATTTATTTACGTTGGATTATAAATAAGTTTTCATATAGAATTTTAGTTTGTATACAATTTAACAGCTGTCATGCTAGTTAAACAGATTGTTAATAGATGTCACCTTTCATTAGGAACCATATAAAATATATTATAAAAGAGTTTTTAATAAATTTTTGTAACGAAAACATGAATTTTAAGCTGTTTGTCTATTTTCGTGAATAGCGGGGAACAAAAGCTTAAAATGAAGTTTGAATAATTAATTTTTATGGAGAATTAAGGAAGATATCGCTTAGCGACAATAAACACATTTGAGAAAAAATATCTGTATAAGGATTCTATGAGAAATTAAACTGTACAATTTGTTTATACTCAAATTGTTGGACAGTTGTGTTTACTGCCCTGGTCTGAAATAAGTTAATAGACATATTAATTTCCTGGTTTCCAACAAGAACCAGCTTTCCAATAATGAGCTGCATTTTGCTATACAAAAATGCCTTGAAACAGCTAAAAATGGTTAACTTATATTATTTGTAGTCAATAAATATTAAACGTAAAGGAGAAAAAACATATAATTAATAATTTTAACATTAATAATTTCTTAGCAGCAAAGAGGCAAACATGTTGTTAACTCCGTCGGCTCTTTGATAGTACAATAAATCTTTTATGGGATGACAAGTGCATAAAAGAAAGGTTTCTAGTCTAGCAATATTCAAGTGGGGTTCAGTATCGGAAACAGTTTTGACAAGTCACGTGTGCAACTTGCGTGAAAATCTCGCCGTTTGTCTCCCTCCTCATCCAGAAGCTTTAGTGTGGATTTTCTAAATTGAAAAAATGTAAATTTTGATGTTACATACCGAATACGGGCAATTTTACTAACATATGTATGCAAGCTAATATGGATCAGACATCGGAAACACAGTCTCCCCGTTTGACATTGTGTGAGTGTGCCTCGCCATTTGGTATGTCCTACAAGTATGTGTGTCCTTGTGTGTGTGTCCTTGTGGTGGTTCGGGGAGAAACGAGGAGAGGGGAAATCCAGAACTGTAAACATCAGTCTCAGCGTCTAATAATCACCCATTCATTTAGAATGGCTTAGAATGAAGAAAAAATAATCAGTGCTTTATGTACAACAAATATAGCATTTACAACCTAACTGATTTACTTAAAAGTGTACTTGAAAGATTTTTTTTTTTAAACTTTCAGCAAATGGTCCAAATTGGGCTGTCTGCTGGGTTGGCATCGTTTTTATTGTTCATAAAAGATCTGTCCAAAATGTATTCATTATAATTCTTATATGGAACAAAATACTACTTGTATCTTAACTTAAATTTTAAAAAAGCATTACTTTCAACTTGGGTACAGTCTGTGCTACCATTCACGTTTTTAGCTTTATAAGCTAAATTATAATTTTAATTTCTATCAATGAAACTGTTACGCAAGAAAAAGTTGTAATACATCTTTTAAACGACTTAAAAGAACATCTACAAAATGTATTTATACAAACATTAAATATTGGATTGAGCTCTTCCTATTAAAATACCGAAAAAGACCAAACAATTTCATATATAATAATATGCCTGAAAACAATCTGTAAAGCACAAAGGTTTCTATAAATAGGTTTGTGAAAGGGTGTGCAACAAAGAGAATATAAAAGGGTAATTGGTATATTTTCCTATTTGATTGCATGCATTCTGAAATTATTGTTTTAAGATTTATATACAATATTCTGCGGTCGGAGCCGCGAATAAAAGCTAGTAATTTATACAAATATTTGTGGGTGCAACTGACTGGCTTCCCAGTGCAGATTTTCAGTGACTGGCATCCCAGGCGTATACGTTTAATATATAGCGACTGGCTTAACAGTGCAAAATATTAGTGACTGGCTATCCCGGCAAAAGCGATGGGTGACTGGCTTAGCATATAAATTTTTACAAAAATAAAGTTATTATTTTTGCAATATATACAACATATATATAATCGAAAATGCTTAATAATAATACATGAGTGAATAAAAAATATATATATGTCATATTTTCCAAATATATGTGGGTGTGCAGATGACTGCATTACCCGTGTTAATTTTCAGTGACTGGCTCTCCGGGTGTAGACGTGTATATATATATATATATATATATGGTTTTTAATGACACCCTAAAACGTGTTCTGGGGACGATGATCGGTGTTCATTTGCTACTCCCGACCTTGAGTCTTACCATAAAGGTCACTGCAATAGCTCATTTTTCCTATGGAAATTCGCTAGTAAAAACGTAAGGGAATACAAGTGATATTCCAGTCGGAATCGAGAGCTTACCAATGCAAATATCATAGGCCTGCTTTCTCCAGCTTGACTCCACTCACTGAATTAGAAGCATTTATTCAAGTGGTATTAATTGCACACCCTAAAATAAACCTCTTTTAAATTATACCCCAAACAGCAATACATTAAAATATTTATTTTTGAGGTAACATAATCTGGCCCCCTTCATTTTTTTTCTTCAGTTTATCTGAAAATAAGTGTTTAAACAAACTATCCAAAATTCATTGTGATGCCTATATACGGTCCAGAGAGAAAAAACTAAAGGACAAACGAGTAATAGTTGATTTTAACACTTCAATACAACTGTGCACGTTTGTCACATTGCTTTAAATGGTCCTTTATTGATATACGAATCCATCTACCTATTAAAATTTGTATTTACCGCCAGAAAAATGTCTATGAAAGGTACAAAATTGTTTGATTCTTGTAGAAACCCCGTTGGTAATGCACCATTATTTTCAAAACAACTAACAACTAACGCATTGACCGAGGTTGGGTTCGTGGTTGTGAAGGTTCACTCATGCAAATTTACAGCCTCTGCAAGTTATCAAATAGCTTATAGCGCCATAAAGCAGGATTAAAACATAAATGAGAAGCACGGCTCATAAATCGTCCAAGTTAGAGAATAAACGATAAATTTTAATATTCAAACCTCCTCTTTAGGGTCAATAAAAATATATTCTTCTCGAGTGTCATGTTTCGAATGGCATTGGAACGTTGAGACAAAAGACGAATTGTCTTTAAATTTTATATCGGTAGTCTGTTAAATTATTATAGAGTTTTATGAACTATTGTAATATTTAATTTATTTGGGAGTTGTACGTTACTTTGGACTGACGAGATACTTGCTTAGAACCCGATGAAATTTAAATATATATAATAGAAACATGTCAGTAAAAAACATTTTGTGTGCACTTATAAGATCCAATTAAAAAACTCGCTCATTATGAAATCTCTTGAACCACAATGATTACAGACTTGAAATTTGGTCGTTGGCCCTTGGGTGGTAGTTACTAGCTAGGAATTAACTTTTCCAATTTCATATCCAACCGCTAAAACTGCGAACAAATTAAATTATTCCATTTCGTTTTCAAATGTTTTAATAATATAAAATAAAAGTTTTGAAAAGTAGACAAAAATATCTAATAAAATTATCGTTTAGCTATTAGGAATAAATTAAAAGCTTTGTATTATTTCTAAATACTACGAACAATCCTTATACATTAATTCTCAAATGTGTTTTATTTTGTCGCTAAGCGATATCTCCCTTAATTATTCATCAAAATTAATTATTCAAGCGTAATTTTAAAGTTTAAACTATTGAATTATGTTTACCGCTATTGAGGAAAAATAGACAAACAGCTTCAAATTCATGTTTTCGTTACAAACACTGATTAATAAATCTTTTATATTATACCTCATATGGTTCCTAATGAAAAGCACCATCTATTAACAATCTGTTCAACTAACATGACAGCTGTTAGTTAGATAGTTCATATATGGTTCCTAATGAAAATCACCATATGCGACATTTCCCTTAATTCTTCACCAAAATTAATTATTCAAGCATCATTTTAAATGTTATGTTCCTCGCAATTGACAAAACATAGAAAACAGCTTACAATTCATGTTTTTGTAAAAAAAAAACTTATATTATATTTCATATGGTTCCTAATCTATTAACAATCTGTTTAACTAACATAACAGCTGTTAGTTACTTTGTTTACATTATATATGCAAATACAATCTATCACACTAAACAATCAAATTAAACCAACGTAAATAAATAAACGTAATTTACCTAATTAAATCAATGTATTAAATCAGATAAGTAGGCCTACACCTAACTTACGAATATTCGAACGGGTGAGCTAGTATATTAATACTCTAAATTATATTATCTTGTCTATGTAATTATTGAACTTACTAATACAATATTACCAATGAATACAGAATACTATAAGAAGCATAGGCTCCATGTTAAACATTCTACGCACAAAAATAGTTAAGCGGCCCACCACCGGGCTGCGCTGAAGTCGCCAAATCTACAGAAACCTGCAACTATTACTATATATAATAATTAAGTAATAAATTAATAAATAATTTTAAATAAGAATACCGGTAGTTGTTTGCTTTGTTTTCAAAAACAACATTTACTTTTTTACTCAGCTGTTATACTTTGAACGGTTGCAAAGTGGGAACACAAGGCATTATAAATTAAATAGTCAAACAAGATTAAAAATGGGCAAAAAGTAGTTTTTTTGCCAATTGTAAACTTATAACTTACGACTGAGTAAATTCAGGATTATTTACTTTTTTCATGAATTTGTCTATGAAATTGTAATTGAAAATTCGCTGATTTTACAGGTCTGTTACAACGGAGAAAAATACTTATTGATATTTGGTCATAGATAAAAAAAAAGACGCCAAAAACTTTAATTAAAAACACACGCTTCTTATGATTTAAAGGAAAAATTATCAAACGATGTAATTAATTGTCTTTTTTAAACTGATCTTAACCTCTAAAAAAGATTAGTCTCGGTGATCTTGCCTCTCCTTATCTTTCACAGGAAATCTAAAGAAATGTAAATCCGGATTTCTTACACTACTATTAGGACACTGCAAATAATGACACTTAATTCCGCTGGACATACTCACTTAAAAACAAAATACTAATAATAACTTAATTAAATTTAATTACTTATTTTAAACTATATTAACAGGGAAACACATAGCTGGTGTCAAACGACGCTAGGAAACGGTTTAAGAAAGGGTCCGTTGTTGACAGGGGTAGTGAGTGAAAGTTGCAAATGTTTGTTTTGCGTGGAGGAAGTGAGAGAGAAATATTTTTTGTACAGTCCGGATCGAAAGGGTCTGGTACAGTCAAGCTTTGCTGCTAGCGCTCCTGTTGGTGAGTCGCCCAATTATTGTCTTCGAGTCGTTGAAAAGCGTAGACTTTTTCCCTATACCCCTGTGCTTCTTATAGTATTCTGTATTCATTGATACTACTCACGCAAGAACAACAGTCATTCAACCACTCGAATTTGTTTGAATGTCCCCATTAAAGCTTTATGTTTAGTAGAAGAAAATTACAGCATAACCCTAGGCACTAAAAAACATGTTTCATTTAACAGCAATCATTAGAGACATTATTGGTATTATATTTATAGAAAATGTATCATAAATAAATACATACTTGACTGTACTGTACTTAAATTAAATGTGAGACGATGGGAAGTAAATAAGTTTTGCTTGAATATAACATTATTATTCTAGAGATTCAAATGTTAAGACTTTTAAAACATAAAACAGAAGAAGGGCGGTTGTATGTCTTTGTCTAATGACGTCAAAGATTACATTTTTATTTGACAAATTGTCACGTGACCTACATACACTCTTCCTAGACGAGATGAGTTCACGTTCTTATACGATTAAGTATAGGGTGTCGTAGAAAGTTTGAATATACTCATAAGGCAACTGTTACTATCATAGAATTTGATTTGGTTGGTAAAAACCCAAAAATGTACACACAAAACCGTCGCGAAAAATCGACACGCATGTAACTGTACGTAAAACTGTTAATTTTATGTAAAATATCGTCATGTAAAATAGAGACATAATTGAATATGATTTAAACGTGGGTAAGCTTTCAGTATCTAGCAACATCGTCCGTTAGCTTTTTTTATTATTGTTGATAAGTCTGGCAATACTGTCAGATAGCTTTCATGATTAATTAATTAAATTACAAATTGAAAAATATGGGCCAAGACCGGGATTTGAACCCAGGACCTTTGCCTTTCCGCGGCAACACTCTACCAACTGAGCTATCCTGTTCCTCCAGATATTGATCGATGTTATGTTATGTTTTTCACTTGTAATTTAATTAATTTAACCCTTGCTGAGGAAGCGTGTAAGCAGGTAATTTATTACAAATTAAGAATAATTTCATGATTAATGTTTAAGATCTGACAAAACTGTTACTTAGTTTTCGTAAATATTATTACATTAAACATCAATCATTTCTAATACGATAACTTGAGTGTGTTATTTTTGTTTGACATTTGTAAGGTTTGTTGTATGACTGGCTTCGGAGTGTGCCTCGAGTTACTGACGTTGAACGTTCTTTGTGTTATACAAAATATCTACATTAGTCTATCTGACACGTTAATAAAAATCTATAATTTTCTTTACAGACTACTTTCCTATTAATGTCAAATAATTGCACTTTAGAATATGGCTAAACAAACGACACTGAAACTTACTATCATAATGACATGTATCTATGCCAGCTGATCACTTTGGCTGTTGTTGTAATTTGTTTGTTCAGTTTTAATCAAGAAGTGCAGAGGTTTTAATAACAAAAGAATGTTTATTGTGTAACACCATTTCCGTGAACACGGAATTGGCCGTGATAACGAATCCAACCCAACACACGTTACAAATAGATTTAACGACCTGCACCAACTTTGTTGTAAAACAGTATATGTATTTTATCTATTGCATCCATCCAGGGTTCTTCCATAGCACAATACATCAAATGCTGCCAAATGGATAAATATATAAACTGACTAGAAAAGTTTAAAATGATAGGATGATAGGACTAAGTTATTCGATGCATGTACATATTCAAGAAACACAATAACATGTCATTTTCATTGCTTACATACACTAATAACGTTTATACTCCATACACTTAAAATACCACTGTAAGGTGTTCATTGTTTATAACGCAAACAGTGTGCAAGTTTTATAGCTGTTTTCTACTTAGACAATGGATATCAGTTCAATAGCACCATGAAGAAGTCACGATTTGTCAATTGTTGACTGCAAGTTAGATTGTACATTGCATTTAACACTTTCAACTGCGTTGTGAAATGTGACGGATTTTTTCCATGGAATAAATATATAGTTTCTCCCTCGTCCCTTTATACTACCTAGGAGTTGTTTACTCCTCCACAAACAGCTGTAAATCAGCGTTCAGTTTCTAAGCAGAATTATATTTTGGTGTATACATTAGTAGTCACAATGTGCAATTTTCACTGCACTGCATAAACTAAAGTTTTTTTACTAAGCCTTGTGAAAGTTTGAAATAATTTAGTTTAGTTCAATTTTACACTGACTACTAATAGAACGGAATAAAATTTAGTACATATAAAAACATCAAAAACAGATTATTTTTTAATTTTATTGAATACAATATGGAGTATGAATTTTATTACCACTAAGTTTTAATAAATATAGGGTGTCTTAAAAGTCCCACTCCCCCCCCTTTAACTTTTGTGTTTGTTAAAACAAACAAATATCCTTTGAGGAACGATACTAACTTAGCCCAAAGTATCTTTTGAAGCAATCGGAAATTTTGAGTGTCCCCTAAAACATGGGGGATTTTGGGGGCAACTCAAAATTTGTAAATAGGAAGTATGGTCATGTGATACCTCATTTTAAAGGTATATTTAAGACTAGACAAATTACATAAAGAAAATAAAAATCGGAAAACCCAAAACAAAATGGTGGCCCTAAACGTGTTGAAATACGTTTGTAAGGTGTGTTGGGCTGGATTCGTTATCACGGCCAATTCCGTGTTCACAGAAATAGTGTTACACAATAAATATTCTCTTTGATGTTAAAACCTCTG
>JAGFPH010017889.1:6458-17015 GCA_018207615.1 Philaenus spumarius | reverse complement strand
CGGTACTGATATGGGGTAAGTTATGTACGTAAGTGCTGCCTGCCGGTTACTGGTTCTCCGTGGTTTGGAAAACTTCGCCAACAACGAGTACCTGCGGAGAATGTCTTGTACTTCTTCTATGCAGGGAATGGGACGTCATCCAGGAGATCTGACAGTCATTGGGACCAACAGGGGTCCGGTGGGTCCGAAGGATAACTGCGAAACTGTAGTTGAATTTTTCTGGCGGGCCAGTAACCAGTTTTGGCCTTTAAGTAGTTGGACGAGTAGTTTTACTTTAGTTTCGGACGTGCTAGGTAGCGCCAATTAGGATGGAGCGCGAAGAGGGGGTGTGCAAGTCTCCTACGCCGGCTCCCACCACAATTCCCCTCTCGCGGTGGAGTACAGTCAGAGCCGCCTGCCCTACCTAATTCATGTCTTCTACTATGTAGTCGTGTTGATTGCATATCATCACTTTTTGGTGGTGACTGTATTAAAGACTCACAGTCGAGTATGAGAGGGTAGGACGTTAAAGCGCATGCTCAAGTGACGCTTTACGCTACTTGGCACTATCTGTACCTCGGTTTAACGGCGTACAAACTGGTGGTGAATGTTAAGCCTTGTTCTCCCTCGTCTCCCATCCACCGGATAACTGGTCGTGAGAAAAGCTTGCCGTGTACGCCTGACGCCCGAAAGGCCGTCCGGAGCGGCCTGAACCGTTCCTGTACAAAACGGGGAAAACGTGGCAGGCACATCAAAAGCCTGTGGTCCGAGTTGAAGTGGGCGTGGTGTTAACCTAACCTACCACAGGTCACGGGCCGTGGGAACGGTCTCATCTGATAATACACAGGCGACACGCTATTCGTGTACCGACACCGGCCAGCAAAAACACTGGTCGTGGGAACAAGTCATTAAAACGAATATTCGAGTGATATTTGGACTGACAATAAATTCAATTCCATCACCATATATAGTGGGTTTCTCCGTGCTTTGGTACACTATATAACACACAAAATTTTTACTGTAGAATTGACTACAATCAACCCTTTTTCGGCTTGTAAATATGTTGTTTGTAAATGCAAAAATAATGTGAACATTTTTAATTTATTTTATGATAAAAACAATTTTTTTCTTAAATGTGATAAAAAAAAAAATTCAAAATTTAAATTAATAAAAACATTATTTATTCCTAGAGAATGTAAAGTAATAAAGCATATTTTACGGAGAATGAATACACAAAGTTGATTGACATAAATAAAGCTTAATAAAATAACCTAGTCTGAGCATGAATTGAGATTTACAATATATTTTAATAACCCACAAATTTGAGCGATATTATATAAGGCATTTTTAATGGTATTTGAAGTCAATTCGTCTCAGTTAGTAGAATTTTTTTGAAATAATATTTTTTGTGAAGAGTTATTTGCCGTGAGGACCCTGATAGCCTAAGACAAGTGTGCTGGTATGTTCCACCTTAAAAGATAAGGATCAAACGACCACTTTACCAGGAGTGCGTTAGAATTAGAATTGAATTTTGCAAAGAGTTAAACTAATTAATTAATATAGTAATAAGATATTACTGGGTCAACTTGAAATGTTATGATATTTTAGTTAGAGAATATGTTGAACATAAACTAACTAAATAATACTCATGCGTCGTCGCCGCTGATCTACTCAATTGCTCTGTATAATGTGGTGACTCATAAGGTGGATGTTTAATGGGTTTGTCAAAATTTCGTTTGGCTAATTTGACAGCATTGAACCAGCTTTAATGGTAGATTTGCAAGTTTTCTTGGAACTCAACAGTTAGGTGTAATATTTTAGTTATTATTTCATTATGTATAACTAGGAGAACCCCCCTGCACGCTCCGCACGCCAACCCCGTTGGAACCTTCTACACACTTAATCATGTTGTTTTTTTTTTTTTATATATACAGGGTGTCTCACGAAGAAACGGAGAAACTCCTCAAGACTTGTTCTTCAGGTGAAAATAACAAAAAAAGTTTATATAAACATAGGACCGAAAACTATTGGTTTCCCAGATATCCGCCATTTTGTTTTTTGTGAAAAATAATTTATATCTAGAGAACGGTTTGACTTATTGAGTTCAAAGTTGGCATGAAGCTTAACCTAACAATGATATATCTCAAGAAAAATAATCGATACTATCGAATGTTTCGTTTCAAAATGGCGGCTGTTTGAAAATTTCAAACCTAAATAACTCAAAAACCGTACATTTTAATGAAAAACGTCAACACACCTTTTTGTAGTCTTTTGATTCCCTATTGGATGGTGTAACTGTAAAACAATCGGATGAAGGATAATAGTTAAGTTATGTGTAATAATTGGTTTGTTCAACCCGGCTTACTATACCAACACAGTAAACACATCAACATTGTATGTACATTTGCTGACATTACCTTTAACTTAGCGATTATCCTTCATCCGATTGTTTTGACAGTTACACTAGCCGATAGGGAATCAAAAGGGCTACAAAAAAGGTACCTTGTGATTTTTCGTTAAATGTACGGTTTTTGGGTTATTTAGGTTTGAAATATTCAAACAGCCGCCATTTTGAAACTCATAATTGGATTTAATTGCTTATTTGTTTTTAGATATATCATTGTTAGGTTAAACTTCATGCCAAGTTTGAACTCAATCAGTCAAATCGTTATCTAGATTTGAGTTATTTTGTACATAAACAAAATGGCGGATATCTGGGAAACGAAGAATTTTCGGTTCTATGTTTATATGAACTTTTTTTGTTATTTTCACCTGAAGAACAAGTCCTAGAGTTTCTCCGTTTCTTCGTGGGACACTCTGTATAATAAAGGTGTAGGATTAATAATAACCCCAAAGCTAAGATGGTAAATAATATATGAAATATTTAAATCAAATTATTTCGTATATTTTATAACAGATGTTATAATAAAGGTTAAAAGAACCAGCAAAGCTCAGGTCTACACTTTAATAAAAACCTAACCTATAAGCTAGAAATACAAATAACTGCTTCAAAGTTTGAAATCAGCTGTTAATGGAAATATTGGAGGAAACGGCTGTTTTATCTGTTATTTTATTAATTTGCTTGCTATGGCAATAAACGGTAAAGACATTTGTTTGTTCATCGGTCTAGGCCTAACCTAAGATTTTTTCCGACTAAATTTACAAATATTTAAATAAGAAATGTTTTTATCAAAATGTATTATAGCCTATGTTACTCAGGGATAGTGTAGCTTTTAATTAGTAAAACTATTTTTTCAATCGGTTAAGTAGTTCCTGAGATTACCCCATACAAACGAACAAATTTTATCTCTTTATAATATTAGTGTAGATGTGTTTAAACATGGATTTTGGTTGTTTTGTTTTGTTAATGATTTCATAATTTGGCAGGACTTGTTTTATTTTTGCTCAAATGGCAGCCCAGTAATTGAGGGATGTAACCTGTTGGGGTTGCTTTTGCAACATGGTGTACTTATATGTTTGTTGTTAGTATAAACATAAATAGTTGTTGCAATAAATCTCTTCTATATTCTGGAAGATTAATTATTATTCCACCACAATTTTTAAATACACTGTGTATTAATTTTGTGCGGCTAGCATAAAAGGCACATACACTGCGTGTTTGGTATTTTTTTTATAACATGTGCACGAACGATTCTCAATCTAGCCGAATGGTGAGTACATTTGTAAGAATTTAATCAAAACAAAGCGGATAGTTTTGGGCAAATTCTTATACAAATTTAAAAAAATCCATTTTTCATAATTCAGTAAGTAAGCCAAAATGAAACTGTAGAAACACTCTTCTTATTCTAACTGGTCTGACCACGGCGCGACGGCAGAATGAATGAATACGTCTTATTGTGACGGGTCCGTTGACATATGACGCAACAATGTCCACACCAAGCCATATGTTGAGCGTTATTTGTCACTCCCTCGCAACAGCTGTTCTTACACCAAGTTCTCGGTTTTAACGACCTCTTAACGAAGTCAGCTGATTGAGTTAGGGCCCGCTTGTTCTAAACTTAGTTAAGAATTAGTTCCTTCAAAGAGACTCCCATGTGTTCTTAACTTAACTCTTTTATTTACTCTGCCGAGAAAATATTTCGGTGGTTCTCTTGGTTTTCTCGGAACGAAGAGATTTTTATTGTCTCAATTTTAAGACAGAACTAATAATAATTCCACCACGCAGCTGGACCGCTGACGTGAGTTGAGCGAATTTCCAAAATTAAGTTTATACGCCTATGTTTTGGGGTTTCAACCAACAATTTGGGAAATAGGTCTACTCACGAATGCGTTGAATAGCTGCCTATGTGTACGCAATATATTACTAGAATTTGTTTCCTCCTAGTGGCCTCGCGAGTTTGCACCACTTGGCTTCGAACCGGGTACTTTTATGGTATTTTACGTTTTGGTCGAGTTTGGGGAAACTAAGAGAGCTATTAGGTCGCGTAAAAAAACAAAATGTGCAGAATAACATCCGGCATTTATATTTTTAGAAAATACTTTACAAAATTTCGTTCTCGTAGTAAAAATCTCCAAAAATAGTTACTTCCGGTCAAAAACGTACTCCCGATCGTTGGATTTTTTTGGCTAACGAACTCGTCCGAGCGATATATATATATATATATATATATATATATGAATTTTAATGACACCCCAAAACGTGTTCTGGGGACCATGATCGGTGCTCATTTGCTACTCCCGACCTTGGTTCTCACCATAAGGGCCACTGCTATAGCTCATTTTTCCTATGGAAATTCGCTAAGAATAGTATGATACATAAAAAGGAATTGAACCTTAAATAAATTTAAATTCATAATCTAAGAAATCAATAAGCGACTGAATTTTAAATATTTGGGATTCAAATCGTTGATTTTAGTATGCCCTATGATTAAAATGTATGATCTTTTGTTTTGTTTTTAAAAATTTATTGCAGATCTTTTAGTGAAATATATAATTATAGGTCCTGTACATTTACCATGTTGAAAATCCCTAACGGCTCAGTTATATATAGTTTGTTGTTTGTAGGCCTAAGTAGTTCCTTTTGAAGATGGAATTAAACAAAAAGAATTGAAAAAAATAAACAACAATTCAATCATATTAACAGCTGATTACGTCTATTAGCTTTACTACTTTAACCAAAATTAAATAAATACTAAAACTTTTTCAGATAATCTACAGTATACGCAAGCGTCAACTTGTTCCCTATGATTCGTATTAGCCCAGTACATTCAGGCGCTTTCGCGTAAACTGTTTATGAATTATGCTACGGAGAGAGTAGAAATGATTCTCCCTACCTTTCTTCTCAACTGTCGATTGGAGTAGGAAAAGGGGAACCTTTTCAATTCTCGTCTCTATCATTTTAACTCGTGCTACAGTTGCTAGAGAAAATGGTTGGTATACATGCAGTGCGAACTGCTCATGCGTGTATAGTGCGTATGACGCATTTGACAGAGA
The DNA here is from genome assembly GCA_018207615.1 of Philaenus spumarius. Taxonomy (NCBI): domain Eukaryota; kingdom Metazoa; phylum Arthropoda; class Insecta; order Hemiptera; family Aphrophoridae; genus Philaenus; species Philaenus spumarius. The sequence goes on along the minus strand of JAGFPH010017889.1, from coordinate 11,582 downwards.
GAGTTGATTATCGTTGATTCTACGTCACTCAGTCAGTCAGCCATGACTAAGCCGCATAGACTCCTATAAAAGTACAGTATACGTCCATACGTACGTACGTGAGCGACATACAATATAACAGCTGATTTCACCCATCATCTGTAATCTTAAACAAACCCTGTGTAGATTATAGTTTGGGGTTATGTTTACAACTTCAATCGTTATAATTTTTTGTGAAGTTTATTTTTTTTAAATATGAGTTATAGAACTAATGTATGCTTATAATATATGTTCTAATATTTTTGTTGAGGTTATAAACTGTATATAAATACAACCTTTTATCATCAATATATTTGTTTATACAAATTTAAAGAAGAGATACCTCTTCGTTTAACTTCAGAAACATTCGTACATCTTCGTATAACGTATAAACATATTCGATTATTAATTTCTTCACTATAATATTAATAGCTTATAAATTATTTAATCTATCAATATGAAAATAAAAGCAATTAAAAGATAGTATTTTTTATCTTTCTTTAAATATACAATAACGTATGTAAATAAAAATGTTTTACAAATAGGCCTACAGTTTCATAATAATTATTATTGTACACATTTACCAAGTTAAAAATTCCCGTCAGCATAGTGAGGTAGGTCTAGATAAGTAGGTCTTAATGTTGTTTTTAAATAGTTTGTTTTTTTAATTATTTCTGATGTGTATCTAATTAATCAGCCTGTGATTTTCCACGGGGCTTACTAGTAAATATATATTTCACTCCAAATTGATAATTAATTTCGTATATTGCATACATAATAATAATAGTTGATAATAACGTGTAAAAAATTTAGTTTATAATTTTGACTTACTATACAGCTTAATCGCATCCTAAACACCATCTTAAGTGATCCGCTGTATAATACTTCGTTACTTAATAAATAATTACTCGGTATAGATTGATTAAAATTTGATTACAGAGCAGCCCGAATCCCTTCAAAGCTGGTATAATCCGATTATCTTGGATCAAGACGTGATTTTCCCAGTAAACGGCAAACGGTTTTGTGCTCCTTGACGGTACTAGTATAACTGCTGAGTAGGCCTAAGTAAAACAGTTATTTAATAACGGGTTATTTATCAGAATATGATTTGTTTAAGCCATAAATAAGCAAATATTTTTTAACTAAATCGTAGGTGTAACAATAGTGCAACATTTCACCGCTAGAGTAGATAGATTTCAGAGAGAAACATCACATATCAATCTGTAGGCTTTATACAGGCTGTTCAGAAAAAGGGTTCGTGGAATTCAGAGCGTGATTCCCCACATAAAAATAACATGAAAAGTTCCAATAAACATAGGTCCAAAAATGCTTCGTTTTCTGTCTAGCCGCCATTTTGTTTTTTCAACAATAAAATTCATATCTAGAGAAATGTTTGACAGATTCAACCTTGGCATGAAGTTTAACCTAACAATGATCTGTCTCAAGAACAATAAGCGATTATATCCAATCATGCGTTTCAAAATAGTGGCTGTTTGAAAATTTCAAACCTAAATTACTCAAAAACCGTACATATTAAGACATAATGTCAAGACACCTTTTTTGTGGCCCTTTTGATTCCCTATCGGATGGTGTAGCTGTCAAAACAATCGGATGAATGATAATAGTTAAGTTGAAGATAAAAACAGCAAATGTACATACAATATTGGTGTGTTTACTGTGTTGGTATAGGATGCCGAGTTGAACAAACCAATTATTACACATAACTTAGCTATTATCCTTCATCGATTGTTTCGAAAGTTACACCATCCTGTAGGGAATCAAAAGGGCTAAAAAAAAGGTGTCTTGACATTTTTAGATAAAATGTACAGTTTTTGAGTAATTTGGGTTGGAAATTTTCAAACAGCCGCCAATTTAAAACGCATAAGTGGATATATAATCGTTTATTTTTCTTAAAATATATCATTATTAAGTAAAACCATTCTCTGTATATAAATTATCTATAAAATGAAGTGTTTTTGGAAAAAATTATATTCCATATTTTCTCTTTATTTTGAACTATAGAACAATTTCCCGAAGTTTGGCACTTTACTTATGGAACACCCTGTATAAGCGGCTGTGTTCTGACTGACTTAGAACCAACCAACATGGAGCAAACACTACTACTTAAGATACAAGTAAATTTGAAGGTACAGTTTATCCTTATGGCAGTGACTACATATCAATAAGACGAACAGTTTAAATGGGTAGGATTCAGACCGGAAAAGTAGGTGAGTTTGCGCCATCAGTCGCTAGGAGCTCTGAGGGCACGATTTGCCGGCCGAATGCGGGGCAAGGATGGAAAGGGGAGGAGAGACAGAGAGGTCCGACTGTCATATGAACTGATATTTATTAGTTAATCTCCTACTTTAATATTACCTCACCTACCCCTCCTACAATTATGAAGTCACAGTGAATCTGTTAAATTAAAATATGTTTATGAGAAAGTATGTGCCAGTTCCTGGTACCGGTTATTTTAAAGGAATTGATTGTGTGTATTTGTAGTGTATTTCTGGTTGAGGTAGAACAAAATAATTGTACTGTCATCAAACTTGAAGGCATACTGGTAGCATTCAATTGAATTGTATTTACTTTGATTTTGCTTTCCATAATGAAGGATGTTGCCTGTAAATGTCTTTAAATTCCGTAAAAAAAGTTACAGATTTATCATTAATTTCGTATGAAATACAAATAAATCTCGCACACAACTTTCAACGAGCGTAAAGATTTCAACTGCAGATTGGAACTCAAATTATTTGTCCAAAACACACACACACTTCAACGACAGAGTCCATCGAAACTGCAGGCCTGTCCGCGAACTGTGTGTCTGTGGCGAGATTAAACTTCAGTTAATTGGTCTGCAGTCCGCTTTCTGCAGATAAAATGTGTAGTAATTAGTTACACTTTAAGCTTTGACTGTGAAGTTATCAATTTATGTATTTTAAAAGTCTGTAATCGCATAAAAACATAAATCTAAAAAACAAGGCGTAGTCCCTAAAAGAAGTGAGATCGAAAATAAAGGAGCTGCGAGAATCATTGACAGACAGACAATACGAAACTACAATACACTAATCAGACACGGTGAGTGTTTTCACACATAATATCTGCTTTCCGTTTTATATTAACTCAGGTATTATCCACTTCCATCCCTCCCTAGACGCTAGCTGCCTTTATTCATAATTAACTTTTCGATTTAGTTTAATTAAAATTTGATCACACCTTCCTTAACTCAGTGCAACCCTTATTCGCCGTAAGCTGATGTAATCTGATTAGCCAGGATCAAATCTTGATTTTACCGGTAGACTGAAACCGTTCTGTATTCATTGATTTTGAGCTGGTATTATTGTTGAATAAGTGAAAAGGATAAGTAACGACTGATTGCATTAGAAATTTATGTAGAAATTGAGTAATTTCCCTTGGCACAAACTTAAGTGTAATATTACTCTAACTTGTATCATAGAGCAGGTTAGGAACACAATACATGCACAGAAACAGTACAAGAACGGTAGAACTAAAAGCAACGCACAAACGAAAGCAAATACACAAACAGAAGTAATAAATATCAGAAAAATACAAGTAATATAGAAACAAAATCAAAACGAGAACGCATGCAATAAGAAAAAAAAGCAAAACAAGAACATAAATAGGAGGAATGTAAGAACAGAAAAACACAAGCCAACCACAAATAGATGCATAGCAGAACAGAATAAAATGCAATAACAAAGGCAATAGACACACAATTGCAAAACAACAACACAATCAATAAACAAACCGAATCAATATAAGAACAGAAAAAATACAATCAATAAAAAAAACAAATACACAAACAGAAGTAATAAATATCAGAAAAATACAATTGATATAGAAACAAAATCAATACGAGAACGCAAGCAATACATGAAAAAGGAAAACATAAATAGCAGCAATGTAAGAACAGAAAAACACAAGCCAACCACAAGCAGAAGCAATAGCAGAACAGAATAAAATACAATAACACAAGCAATAGACAGACAATTACAAAACAAGAATACAATCAATACACAAAAAAAAAAACAATACAAACACAAAGTAATACAAGAACAAAGGCAACAAAGCAATATAAGAACAGAATAATAGAAGAACAGAAAAAACAGACAATACGCTAATAAAAGCAATATAAAAACACAAGCAATACAAAATCAGGAAACGATATTAAGAACAGAAAAAACAAGGTATACACTGACAGAACTATACAAAACGGAAGCAATAAAATAACAGATGTTGTAAAGGAACATGAAAAATACACGAACGAAATAATTGAAAGCAATACGCAGACAGAAGGATTAAAAAAGAAGAAACAATACATAAACTGAAGTAATATAAGAACTGAACAAATACAAGAAATACACAAGCAAAAGAAATATAAAATTGCATGCAACACAAACACAAAAGCAATAATGAATGCAGGCAATACACACACACACAAAAGCAATATAAGAACAGAATCAATAGTAGAACCGGAAAACCAAAGCAATATAAAACACCAGCAATACAAAATCAGAAAACCATATGAGATCAGAAAAAACAATTAATACGCAGACAGAATCCATACAAAGCATAAGCAATAAAAGAACAGAACGATAAGCATTAAAGAACACAAACATCACACTCACATAATCAATATAAGAACAGAAAAAGCAATACACTAACAAAAGCAATACAAAAGTAGAAGCAATATTACAACAGAAAAATGTAAGCAATGCATATACAGATGCAATAATAGCAGCAGCTGTATAAGAACAGAAACTATACAGAATAATTACAAGCAATACATAATCAACAGCAATACAAGCACATACAAAAATAGAAGGTATGTAGTGTTATGTTTTGCAGGGTATAGTAAAAATATGATCTAGTATATTAGTTATTAGAGTTAGTGTTTGGTATGTAAAGGTTTTAACCAGTAAGATGGATGAGGATGTATGGTATAAACACGGAAATTGTAGCAAGGTCGCGTGATAGGTCATTTAACGCGGAACAAAACAAATGCTACGAAAGCAGCGTTTGTTTTGTTTAAGATGACAACAAGGAAGCTAGACGGGTTATAAAGTATAATCCGAATCTAGAATC